>PVHP010015697.1:0-37047 GCA_004024765.1 Zapus hudsonius | reverse complement strand
CAAGGATTTTCGACACAAGGACCTCTAAGCTCGCAACATTAAAGCAGCCTTAATACTCATCCACCACGACTCAGGGAATTGAGCGGAAGAGGGGGGGGAAATATTGTGAGAGCTGTGGTGGGGGAGACGATCCAGAGGCATGGCCCCCCTCAGTAACAACATACTAGGGCCAGGAGAACCAAGCTGACTCCTAGGCTATCCATGGTCCCTGCCACAAGGACTGATCCAGACGACCCATGGAAGAGGATATCCAGCTGATTGGGGATGGGGAGGGGAGGGCATTGGGGAATTGGGGATAACAACGCATGGTTTGCCCACTAAATAATGTAACTCATTATGGACAATAAATTTATATTTAAAAAATAATCAGCATTACATTGTGACTGCCAAGGAAGCAGATCTGCTTTTTCGATGCTGGCCATGGTGTCGTAATAGACCTGTAATGGTATGAATGTGGTCCTGTTCTGGAGCTGGTGGGAACAGGGCTGATTTGTTTCCTCTGGCTCTGAAAAGCTGAGAGACAAACAAGGCCAGTGTCAGAGGAAGCCATCTTTGTATGAAGAAACTCAAAACACTTACCTGTGAGCGATCCCTGAAATACCTAGTTGAAGACACGATTCCCGGGCAATGAGAGTTAACCTTATTTTTAGAAATCAATTATTTGAAAAGTTTGTAGAAAAGAAATCAGACACGTTCTCATGAATGATGTCACAGTGAGCTAGGCATGGCCTCTACATAGAGAAATATTGTTTGTCTGAGCTTCCAGAGGTCTTATTTGAGAGAAATTCTCCAGTTCGGAAAATTCAGATAGGACAGAAACCAGTGATCCTGCTGGTCAGAAATTCATCTGGAGAAAGATAATAGCTATCAACACTCTTCAAGAACCGGGAGATCATATAATATATAGGCAGTCAGTATACATTCTAGAAAGACAAACTATTTGTACCCAACATTTAGAATGTGTGTAAAGCCGAAAAAAATCTATATAAGGGCTGGAGAGATGGCTCAGCAGTTAAGGCACTTGCCTCCAGTGCCTAAGGCTCCTGGTTCAATTCCCCAGGACCCACATAAGCCAGACCCACAAGGTGGTGGCCCTGGTGCTCTCTCTCTCTCTCTCTCTCTCTCTCTCTCTCTCTCTCTCTCTGCTTGAAAATGAATAAATAAAATATTGTAAAAAAATCTATATAAGTGCTTTCTTCCCAAGTTCCTTTGCTTATAAAATAACAAAAGCAGAAATGAACATAGATTCATCAAGAAGGCTGAATGAGAAAAACACACGCATGGAGTTATCATTTAATATCCTTTTGAAGGTTTAGAGTTCTTGTAACCTTGGCAATTGGAAAGCATTAAAAAAAATAACCTAATATTTGACTTGGAGACTTTTCTTCCTTGGGTCTTATTTGAACACTCTCTCCTGCTCTGACCTCGAGTGTGACGGTTGACTAATTAATGATCAGTCACCATACTATAAAAGGCCTATAGTTTATAGCCAGTGTATGAGGTGTCTGGAAAAGCTTCACTTCTCCCGAGTATTCGTGTTACCTTGGGAAAACCAAGATAAGAAGGAGTTACATACCAGGCCTTGGTTTCAATTTTATAACAAACTCCTCACATATAATTTACATGCCATTAATTAACTCGAGTGTTTTTTATCATGGCCTCTGATGTGGTCTATTAAAACATAAAGGGAATTACACGGAAAAGCTATGGATCTCCAAAGATGAAGTACAGGTAATAAAAAAAGTGTCCCAGATAAGAAGGCAGGAAGCATTGATGTGTCCCTGAGAGAGGGTCAGGAATCGGACACAGTGAACGGTGGCAGGTTCTCCTGGTGTTCACGGGTGGAGTTCCAGGTGGACAGTCTGTTCTTCCTTCTTCTCTAAAGACATTCATATATCTGAGACGTATACACATAGGCGTATGCATGTATATGTACGCGAATGCAGGCATCATCTATGGCGAGTGTCCAACCTGGTCAGTCGCACAGGGCTTTGTGCTGAGAAGGTGGCACACTTCCTTTCATGCTATAATGTTGCAGTATTAAAATTCTCAATAATTTGGAGCGTAAGGTACTGGGTTCCACATATTTCAGGGAAGGTGTTGGTGATAATGGTCTTCAGCGTAGCTGCCTTCCACCTATGGGTGGGGCAGGCCTGTGTGCGCATTTTCATGGATTCTGCGTTTTGTCTGTGTTTCGAATGTACAGAGTAGTGAGTTTCCTTATGGAATTTCCATGCACAAATGTCATTTTGATTTGTTCTTATTCACCCCCCCCCACACACTGATGACCCCTTGATGCTCGCTGATCTCCTCCCTCCATCGTGTGTGTTCTCTTATTCTCCCCACCCTCCTATCTTCACTTCTTCCTTCCCCTTTTTAAAAATATTTTATTTAAACCGGGCGTGGTGGCGCACGCCTTTAATCCCAGCACTCAGAGGCAGAGGTAGGAGGATGGCTGTGAGTTCAAGGCCACCCTGAGACTACAGAGTGAATTCCAGGTCAGCCTGGACTAGAGCAAGACCCTACCTCAAAAAAAATTTATTTATTCATTTTCAAGCAGAGATACAGAGAGAGAGAGAGAGAGAGAGAGAGAGAGAGAGAGAGAGAGAGAGAGAGAGAGAGAGCACGAGCACCAGGGCCACCACCTTGTGGGTCTGGCTCATGTGGGTCCTGGGGAATTGAACCCCGGGCCTTAGGCACTGGAGGCAAGTGCCTTAACGGCTGAGCCATCTCTCCAGCCCCTTCCTTCCCTTTTATAGATCCCTATCATTTCATATATGTCACACACACACACACACATCTAGGTTCTGCACACAAGAGGAAACATGCAATGTTTCTTCTTTTCAAAGACTGTTTTACTATGGTTAACACAAGGACCTCCATGTCCGCTCATTAATCTGCAATGCCAGGCTCCCTCCTTTTCTAGGTCTGACTAACTTTCCACTGTGTGTACATTGCCACATTGTCTTTGTTCGAAGCATGACAGTGTGTGTGGAGACCAGCCCTCACCTTCGCTTGGTTGAAAGCAGGGTGTCTCTCTGTTCGCCTCTCTGTTTGCTGGGCTCACTGGCCCTTGAGCTTCTGAGCGATTCCCCTGTCTCCGTCTTCCTTCTCACTGAAGGTGTGTGGACTACAGACCCTGTGACAGCTTCCGGCTTTCCCAGGGGGTCTGGGGATCTGAACTCATGAACTTAAGCTTGTACAGCCAGTGATTGACCTATTCAGCCACCTCCTAGCCAGCCTCCATACTTCCTTTACAGTCTTAATAGAATTCTTTTTAATACAAAGATGGAAATTATATAAAAATGATATTACTATCCACATGCCCCTTCATGGGTAAGAATTCTATGCATTAGCTGAACCAAAAACCTAATCATTTGTTTTAAACCTTGGCTCAATAGCTGAAAATATGATTTCGTTGTCTTCAAGATATATTTCCTTTCCCAATCATCTTAGGTTATCCTGGCCACTGATTTTTGTTTTTCGACACTGTTTAAAAATATTTATGGTTGGGCTGGAGAGATGGTTCAGCGGTTAAGGCACTTGCCTCCAGTGCCTAAGGCCCTGGGTTCAATTCCCCAGGACCCACATAGGCCAGACCCACAAGGTGGTGGCTCTGGCTCTCTCTCTCTCTCTCTCTCTCTCTCTCTCTCTCTCTCTCTCTCTCCTTGAAAATGAATAAATAAAATATTTTAAAAAAATATTTATGGTTGTTTGCCCACTGAATAATGTAACTAACTCATTATGGACAATAAATATATATTTAAGAAAAAATAAAAATATAAAAACTGAAAAAAAATATTTATGGTATTCTTACTTATTCATTCTCTTTCTCCCCTCTGTGTCCACATGCGTTGATCTTTAAATGGGGACTGTCATGGTTTGATTCAGGTGTCCCCCATAAACGTAATGTGTTCTGAGTGCTTGATCCCCAGATGATGGCAGTTTGGGTATTAGAACCTCGCTGGAGCTGTGTTGTTGGGGGCGGGCTTATGGGGTTATAAGCCAGCTTCCCCTTGCCAGTGTTTGGCACACCTTCCTGCTGCTGTTTGCAGTGCTGTGGCAGAGGTGATGTCCAGCCCTCTGCTCACGCCATCGTTTTCCCTGCCAGGATGGAGTCTCCCCTGAGTCCCTAAGCCTAATAAACCCATTCCTCCACAAGCTGCTTTTGTTTGGGTTCTTTCTGCGCAGCAATTAGAATAATGACTGCAACAGGAGCTCATCAGGCCATTTTCTGGATTCCATGGTAGACCTTTGCTTTCTCCTTGTTGAAATAATTAAGGAGATACTAATTAAGGAAGGACTTACAGGACTCTCTTTTCCCGCTCTCTCTCATCCCCACCTCAGAAATTTGTTAGATGCTCTGGTAACTGATCTTAGCTTCAGTTTCTTTGATCTATCAAAATCCATCTTTCAGTTCTGGTCTCCCCAACCCCAAATAAGCATCAATAATGAGGCTCAGAGGAGAGATCTGCACTTTGTTCAGGTACAAAGAACTACCTATACGTGATCCAAATCAGATCTGATGTGGCCTCGTGTGAATAACGGATGAGTTACAAGAATGGATGGATTGTTCCTGTATTAAGACCAGGACCCTGTCATATTTCTAGTTTAGATAATTAGTGCAGTCTAACTAAGTACAATGGTTACTATGACTGGGTTTATTTTTTTCTCCTCAGGACCCTATCTTGCCTTTCCAACTTGATTGAGCTATGCAGTGAAATCCTAAATCATATCAACAATTCTTACGCATTTAAAAGAATAATTTCTTGGGACTGGTAAGATGGCTCTGTGGTTAAAGGCACTTGCTTCCAAAGCCTACGACCTGGGTTCTATTCCCCAGTAGCCGTGTCAAAAGCCAGATGCACAAATTGGCTCATGCATCTGAAGTTTGTTTGTAATGGCAAGAGGCCCTGGCACACCCATACTCTGTCTCCACAGAAAGACATGTGAGTTGACCACATTGAGCTCTGGTCCTTAGGCTTTGCAGGCAAGCACTTGAGTGCTGAGCCATCTCTCCAACCTGAAAACAAACTTTTGGATGAGACTTGAGACTTTGATTTCATTCTTCCCACTGGGGAGCAGCATGTCTGGGCCTGTGTGGCTCAGTTACCTTTCTGTTTCAAGGCAGTTTTCACCTCTTCTGTCATTCCTTTGCTAATTTCTGATGCTCTTCCTTTCTTTGTATCTTTATGAAACATTAAAAACACGTTTATTTATTTGAGAGAGAGAGAGAGAGAAAGACAAATTATGTGCATGCCAAGGCCTCTTGCCACTGCAGACAAACTCCAGACGCATACACCACTCTGTGCATCTGGTTTTACAGGGGTACTGGGGAATCAAACTCCGGTCATTAGGCTTTGCAAGCAAGTGCCTTGAACTGCCAAGCCCTCTCCCCACTACCCCTTCCCACATTTCATTGGGATTGAGTGGTTTCCTTCTTATCCTGTCTTTCTCCCTTTACCACATCCAGGCAGGCAGCTAACTTCTCCTCCTCTGTCTTACTGGGAAGTCCAAGTTTGTTTCAGTGGTCATGAGAAGTTTCTGTCTTCCAGCTTCTTCTCTTTAATAATGAGCAACACTGGCTTCATGGAGTGAGTTAGGGTGTCTTCCTTTTGACTCTGTTTTCTGGGGGGAGATTGTGAAAAGCTGTCAGGGCTTCTTTCTTGAAGGCTTAGTGGAATGTGTCAAAGAAACCACAGATGACCCTAGTGGCTTCCCATTGGAAGGTCACTGTGAGTTCTGTTTCTTTAAGACAGCTATTGAGTCTAACTATATTTCCGTATGTGCATTTTGGCTGTTTACATCTTTCATGGACTTGGTCCATTTCCCCCAAATGATTCAATTTATGGGTGAATAATTACATATGTTGTTATTTTATTATCCTTTGTTTCGGTCCAATGGGCCATAGTGTTGAACCATTTTTCATTTCTGATATTAATAATTTTTCTCTTTTTATTCTTCTTGGGTAGCTATTAGGTTAGATTTATCAATACTATTGAAACTTGCAAAGAACTGCCTGTGTGTTTGTTGATTTTATTTATTCGTTATCTATCTGGAATGCTATTAATTTTTCTACATAGTTTGTTTTTTATCATAATTTTCTCCTCTTAGCTTCTTTTGTCCCTGGCCCCTCTCACTGAATCCCTTCTTTCTGGATAGTCCCTGTAACCCTGATTTTAAAATTTATTTGTAGATACACTATTTTATTTTTTAAAAATTATACACACTTATTTATTTATTTATTTATTTATTTATTTATTTATTTATTTATTTATTTATTTATTTATTTATTTATTTGCAAGGGGAAGGGGGACATATGTACGAGAATTGACACACCAGGGCCTCTTGCTATTGCAAAGGAACTCCAAATGCATGCAAGACTTTTTGAATCTGGCTATAAGCGGGTTCTGTGGGATTGAACCTTGGCCTTCAGGCTTTGCTAGCGAGCACCTTGACCTCTGAGCTATCTCTCCTGGCTTTTTATCCCCTTATTGAGACCCTCTATACATATACTCAAACCAGACCATAATCATGGTCCCTTCCTACCATGCCTTGGCCTCCTTACCCCCTCTATTCGATACCCTCAAATGCTATAATTTTTTTAATCTAATGTTCTTTTGCTGCTTGATTTAGGCTCAGTTTTCTCTCTTTTCCTAAATTCCTCAGCTAAGATGAACTATTAATTTTTAGATTTTTTTGCATTCAATAGCATAAATTTCCCCCCAAGCACTTCTTTTCCCACATGCATAAATCTTAGCAAGTTGTACTTAAAATTATTTGAATTTTAAAATTTTCTCTTAACGTGTTTTCTTTGACCTGTGCCCTATTTAAAAGTATGCCTTTCATGTTTATTTTTGTGTATAAGGATTTTTGGATGTTACAGCAATAATGCTCATTTCTACTTGAATTGCCTTATGATCTGAGAGCACTCTTTATAATGTATATTTTTAAATTTGCTGAGGAGTGTCTCTTTGTGGATGAAATGTGGCCTATCTTGCTCAATGCTCTATAGGAGGTAGAGATGTGTGTGTGTGTGTGTGTGTGTGTGTGTGTGTGTGTGTGTGTATTTTTCCATCAGACATTAGTCTGTGAGTATCAGTTAGATCAAAGTCAATGGGATTACTACTCAAGTAATCTATTTCTTACTAATTTTATATTTCTTGGAACTCTCAATTTCTGACAGTGGGATGGTGATGTTTCAAACCATCATGGTGGGTTTGTCTGGTTCTCTTTTCATTTCTTGTTAGATGCCAACATCCAGATTGTTCTCTGGAGAACCAGCCCTTTTGTTATTCCCTGGAACCCCTCTCTAGTCCTGAGACTCTTGCTTGCTACGGAGTTTAATTTGTTGGGAATTAATATAGATATTTTAATATCTTTTATTTATTTTTTCACAAGGTGCATCTCTTTTCTATCCCTTGACTTTTGATCTTTTGTATTTAAAGTGGATTTGACATAGAGAATGTTTTTAAGAACAACTTGGTCCCAGTGTGTGAGAACCACACACATGTACAATAAGACCAAAGGCAAGAGGTCTAGAGATCCAGAACTTTAGAAGAGATCTTATTGGGAGGCTCACTAACAGAAGCATGGTCCTGGGGGTCAGCAGGACATGTGGTTCTCCCTGACTTGGGTCAGAAATAGGAGTGTAGATATTGGCCAGGACACAAGTGACTTCATCCATGCCTGGCTTATCTCAAAGTCATGAGAGTCAGGGACTTTCTGGTAGTAGGATTTGGTCAAGGGGCAGCACAGAGCACTGGTGTTTTTTTTTTTGGAGGGAGGGAGTGTCCATTTACACTCTGCAGGGACACTACATAGGGACAAACCCATGAGGATTTCTCAGGGACATTGATGTCGGTCATGTTGGCCAAAGTCAGGAGCTAGCAGAACATGTAGCTTTCTGATTTGAAGTAATGTCAGAATCTTCAAGCTCCTTAGCATTCCTGTTTTTTCCTCCTCTCCAGATGGGATTTCCTATGTGCTCATCCTTAGAGAGGCCTCTCAGGGTCCTCTAGCTGTGGACCAAAGCCCTGTAGTGATGGGTGTTATGTAGAAAACCAGAGAGAATATTCTAGAATCAGATACATCCCAACTTTTTATTATTAGAGGAGAGGATCTCACTCTACCCCAGCCTAACAGCCTAACAGGAACTCTGTAGCCTAAGCTGGCCTTGAACTCACAACAATCCTCCTTCATGTCCTGAGTGCTAGAAACCCCAGTTTATGGGATTTTTTTGAGGCTGAAACACTCATAATCCTGTCTCCTCTGCTCTCATTCCCTCCTGACTCACCCCTCACCAAGCTACAGGGCTCCAATCTATATGAGCTGTTAACTCTGGTTTCCCATTGGGGTGATGCAAACAATATAAGAACAAGAGTAGGGGTTAGAGTGGAAGGAACACCCTTCTCCCAGTGGGGAAAAGTAGTCTTTTCCCCCCCGCAGAAAAGACCTTTGTTATGGAGAGACCCTGAGTGTACTGTGAAGACACGGTTACTTATCTACCAGCCCTCTGGAGCCAGGAGCCTGAGAACCTGGTATGGCCTTTACGGGAAAGCTGCACTTAGAGGAGAAACCTATCACTCTCCAAGTAGATCACAGAGAGCCTGTAAGAACTCATCATAATTACACAGGCGTGTCTTTATCAATTCAAAGTTTCAGCGTCCTCTGTCCTTAGAGAATCTTGACCGTGAGTCTGAATGGTCAGGTCTCTGCAGGTTTCGAATGATGGTTTAGCCTGAGAACTTGGTTTCCTGCTGGTCCCAGAAAAGCCAGGGAATTTTAACAAGTGTCCATCTCTTTGCTAGTTTAAGGATTGGAGCGATGACTTTGAGGTTTCCTCCGTAGCAGCTGAAACCAGAAATTCATTTGGAATTTTATAATGTATTCATATCATACATTCCCGTTTCCTCATTTATATAGTAAATTTAAAAAGGCTTTAAAAAGTAAAAATTTACATTTTTCTCCACATTTCACTCCATCTTTTCTTGACTAGCAATTCATATCACTGGGATGTATTGCCGCTTTGGCACTTCTCAGCATGTATGTGAAGCAGATATGAGGTGTGTGATCTCTGCATGCATGCGTCTGGGTGGTTTGTTACCAAGACTTTACATAGCAGAGTGTGTAACATGTGCGTGTGTTCGTGTCTGGGTGGTGTGTTTGTGTATGTGTGTGTGCCTGTTTGGGTGGTGGTGGTGGTGTGCATGTGTGTGCATGTGTGTGTGTGTGTGTGTGTGTGTATGTATGTGCCTGTCTAGGTGGTGTGCCTGTGAGTGTGCATGTCTAGGTGGTATGTGTGCTTGTGTGTGTGTGCATGTGTGTGCGTGTGTGTGCTTGTGTGTATGTCTGGGTGGTAGTGGTGGTGGTGGTGGTGGTGGTGGTGGTGGTGGTGGTGTGTGTGTGTGTGTGTATGTGTGCACCTGTCTGGGTGGTGTGTGGGTGGGTGTGGCATATACATGTGTGCACAGGCGCGTGTACCCTGTGAGTATGCAGGCAGACTAAAGGCGTCTGTGTCTCTTTCATACTTTTGGTTATTTCCATTGTTGCTAGAGTTCAGGGTTAGACTGGTCGAACAGAGCACCCAGAGATCCTCCAGTCTCTTCCCCACTGAAGGCTGGGGTTACAGGCAAACCGGACCATGTCTGGCTTCTTCCATGGATTCTGAGCATCACATTTGGGCCCTCGTGATTGCTCACCAAGCACTACCCCGCATGAGCCATCTCCCCATGACCTTGAGATACTTTCTCTTTGTACCCCCAGATTCCTTGTTGGTAATGTGAATATTGACAGTACTAGTCTGTTAAGATAATTATGGAGAATACATGAGACAATGTACATCACAGCTCGGCAGGGTAGATACTTGGTGCCCATGCACACACACACATACCACACATGCACACACACGCACACACATGCACACACATGTGTGCACACACACATACACACACAACATACACACACATGCACACGTGTGCGTTCTTCATAAGTTTCAATATGTCGGCAAGGCTTTTATTGCCCATCTTCTTCTCCAGATAGAGAAAAAATATTGAGATATTGTAGAAATTTCTTTCTTACTTTTGGAGTTTTGCTGCTAGCATTTTCTTTTGCACTATGCCCGTCTAGGCTGCCAGTGGCTAAGCTGTGAGTTCTGGACTTGAGCACACTGGGACTGGACCAGACCAAGGGCCACCCTCCTAACTGTGTCACAGGGCCTCGGGTCATTGAATCTGCCCCTCTGGAGCCCCTCCCTCTCACATGCACCAGCCTGACGCAGTGTAGACAATTGCAGGGGATCACTCCAACATGCAAATGACCCTGGGGGGAAAAAAGACTAAGGATTCTTCTTTGAAAAGTTTTTAAATTAAAAAGATTTTTTTAGCCTTCACTTAGGTTAGAAATACAGCCTTTTAAGAAGATTTCAGTGTGCTTATTTTAATTTTACTTGCTTAGGACATAGTTTTTTCTCACTTTGGCTAGATTCGCATTGAGGTCTCGGTGCTGGAAGGAAGATGAGGTGAATAATTTTGAAAAGGTCTTGCGTGATTCCGAGCTACCTAACCGTGAGCTCATTTCTAAAATTCCATTTACAGCCTGGCCAAGGCTGGACGTTCTGACAGTGCCCGAGGGGAGCATTCTCCTCTGTAAAGGGTGTCTTTGAATGATGATGAACGGAATGCCCGTGCAAATCGGGGCACACTGGACCAAATTCAACTTTAAAGGATGTTGAATCTTAAAAAGTCTCTAAGAGAACTTTCGATCGACTGCTTTTATGCGCTTACGTATAGAAGAGAAAGAAGTCTAGGGTTTGTGCCCTGATTTCTTACGTTTTGTTACGTCTGATTCTTTTGGCAATTTCACTGTTTACGATAGGATTTCTTTCCCCTTGGATGGATGTAAATTTTTACATACACGTGAATGCTTTACTGTGGGATTCTTTGATGTTATCAGTGTCACACCTGTGTCAAGAGAGAGCAAATGTTTGGCTAGGAGGGCTCCTCGGATGTTCCCATGTATTGCTTGAAGCCATGACCCCTCCTCCCCTCCAGTGACTATTGATGACCCCACAGAGGAGGGCCCTCCATGGATTGGGGGTGAGGGAGGAAGACATGGGAGTATGACCACTCTGCTGTTACCAATCAATAAATAATAATCAACAATTCCACTAAGGACGCTTCCTCAAGCTTTTCTCTAGAATATCCAAAAACCAAATTCTACAACCTCCTCCTCCTGTCTGTGAATAGTTATCACCTTTAATTCTTTTTTTTTTTTTTTTTTTTTTTGGTTTTTCGAGGTAGGGTCTCGCTCTAGCCCAGGCTGACCTGGAATTCACTATGTAGTCTCACAATGGCCTTGAACTCATGGCAATCCTCCTACCTCTGCCTCCTGAGTGCTGGGACTTAAGGCCACCACGCCCGGCTACCTTTAGTTTTGACAGGTTATTTTTGTAAGCTAACAGAGTTTGATTTCAGTCATTTTCTGAGCACGTGCACATGTACATGTATGTACTCTGCGTGGTGTGGTATGTGTCGGTATAGTACGTGCACATGTGTGTGCTGATGTGTGAGCCCCTTCCTGTCACGTTCTTGCTTCTCTCCTTGAGATGGAGTCTCACACTGAACCTGGATCTGCTTTTATTTTAGGGGTTCCAGTGGCTGACCTGTGAACCCCAGTGATTCCCCACTCCCCCACCCCCACAAAACTGGGGTTATGAGCATGTGCGGTCACACTCAGATTTTTAATGTGGCTGAGGAAGACACAAAGTTTGCTGGGAATCTCTGGTCGTAGGCATGCATAGGGCTGGCTGGATATGGGATCCAGAAAGTGTGGAACTGACCCTGAACCAGAGGACACAAATAAACAAAACAAAACAAAAGCTGCACTGGTCACCATGGTCACCATTTGCAGAAGGTCTTTCTCGGAAAAACCTCCTGGTACAAATGAATCCCATGCTAACAACATTTAAAAAATTTTCTTTGAGAAATATTTATTTATTTAATGCAAATGAACTGTAGGTGCATGAGCTAACTTTTATGTTAGGCTTACATAGGTCCTGGGGAATCGAACCTGGGCCATCAGGCTTTCTGATGGTTGAGGTCTTCATTTCCTTCCTTAGTAGCTGCCTGCTCCTGTAGAATTCCTGATTTCTTTGAACCAGGAGAGGGATGTTTAGTTTATCACTGCATGGCTGGTTCCTGGGTGGGATTCGAACTGACACGCAGGGGGAGGTTCCACAGATCCTCCCCATTACAGTATGAGCCCCAGCTTTGAGACTGTGCCTGTGGGCCCCACACACATCCTAACAGAGCTTCCATAGGTCTATAACAGCCTGTTGCAAAGATCTCCGGAGAAATATGCCAGCTGTGGACGTGCCAATCTCAGATCCCTTCAGCCACGTCCTCATCACCCAGTGTTTTAAATATCTGTTCAGTGATCTGCTTTTCTCTGTCCTCTGTGCTCAGGCTTTGTGGTCACAGAGGAGCCTACTTCATACAGAGTAGCTGGCTACAGCCCTCCAGCTGCAAAAAACTTCCCTACGCTGCTCCAGCTGTACCAGCCTGCTGGTGCCATCAAAGCCAGGCCAGAGCCCGGCCTTCTGGTCACAACACAGAACCCTTCTCTGGACAGTCCACCACACCAAGGCTCTCTCCGAGCCACAGGGCAATGGGAGGGCTCTCCAAGGTGGAATTCAAATCCATGCCTCCTACCTCCTATTCTCCTGTTGAGTCTGATGAACACCTAGTTGGTCGATGACTGAATCTTAGGAAAATTAAGTGAAATGAGTCAGTCATTCATTAGCTATCTTTTTCCTCTCAGGTCTATTTCCAATGTTTTACTCAGCTTTGATGTTTCCCTTCGGTAATCCTTGTGCTTTTTTAAAACTTTGCAACATATATTTATTTGTTTCCTCATATCACCAATTGTATATCTTCTCAGAAAAAAGCCACCACCAACAACAACCATAGCACACTCGAGTGAGCACGTCCTACAGTGAAGAACTCCAATCTTCGGCCCCAGCAGTAAGAGCTCTGGGTTTCACAGCCCAACAAGCTCTCTTCAAAATGACCTGCGTTCTGCTGTTTTATCCAAGCAGACCCAGACCAGGCAAAAGAGCCTTTTGATGCTAACTGGAAGATTTCTTCTCATCTTTCTGAAAGCCAGTTTAGCATCCCCAGACCTTTTACTTATGTGTATTATTAGACAACCATCTTAAAGCGATTTTCCCTTCAGACAAAACTACTCCCACGTAGACCCCCCCCACCCCTCATCTCCTTCTTTCATTTCTTTTTGGGTTAGAAAATGTGTGGGGCTTTATATGTTTATTTTTAAATTTATTTGCAAGCATGCACATACAGAGAGAGAGAGAGAGAGAGAGAGAGAGAGAGAGAGAGAGAGAGAGAGAGAGAAGGGTCTCTTGTCATTGCAAAGGAATTCCAGACACATACACCAATTTGTGCGTCTGGCTTTATGTGGGGAATCAAACCCAGGCCATCAGGTTTTGCAAGCAAATGCCTTTTACTGTTGAACCATCTCTCCACCCCTTTTATATGTTGTAATTTCCTCTTAGAGGAAGACAGAAGGGGATTGATTGTTGGCCCCAGCCATGCCCAGGTAAACATAGCATCCAGAAATACAGCTGCCTATAGGCTTCCTTCCCACCATGGGAAGGAATGCATACCTGGTACTGAAAACCTAGTCAAAAGTTGATGGCTGTGGCTGGCATGGTGGCGCACGCCTTTAATCCTTGCACTGGGGAAGCAGGTGGAAGGATTGTCATGAGTTTGAGGGTACCCTGAAACTATATAATCAATTCCAAGTCAGCCTGGGCTAGAGTGAGAACCTGTCACATAAAACCGAAAGAAAGAAAGAAAGAATAGGAAAGAAAAGAAAAGAAAGAAAGAAAGAAAGAAGGAAGGAAGGAAGGAAGGAAGGAAAGAAAGAAGGAAGGAAAGAAAGAAAGAAGGAAGGAAGGAAGGAAAGAAAGAAGGAAGGAAAGAGAGAAAGAAAGAAAGAAGGAAAGAAGGAAAGGAGGAAAGAGGGAGACAAAGAAAGTCTCTGTCTGGCGGGTCAATAGCTCTGGAGAGAGGTTACTACTACTGTTTGGCTAGCTAGATATACGATGCCCACCAAATGTATGTCTTATAATACATTTATGTTTATGCCCATTTCTTAATGCTACTCTGACTTTCGGTCAGAGAAGTTTCTCTTTTCAGATGGGAGTGAGTGCTAGGAAGACTCAAAACTTGTCCAAGTGCTGAGAAGAAGTGGCAGTTGAGTGTTTAACACTTAATGAAACATCTCTACGACCCTCTGCAAGGCTCAGGAAACCTTGTAGAAGAGAGGCCAGAAAGAATGTCTGAGCCGAAGGATGGGGGTGGGGGGAGCACTTTGGGACAACTGTCATCCAGACACAAATTGGCCAATGGATTCATGACCCCACAGCAGCTGTCCTCACCTGCACAAGATTTGTATAATATTGGGGCCATCAACATGTTGTCATGGATGATGAAGAGAGAGCCCCCCCCAAAAAAATATCCATCCAGAAATCCAGTAGAAGAGGGAATCCTTACAAAGAGGAGGGGCTCAGTGGAAGGTCATGGGGGGAGGGGAAAAAGGAGGGTGGTGGGAGAGGATTATGTCAATTTTTAAATAAAGTTTTTCAATTAAAAAGTAAAATAGAACACAAATTTAGAGACCGTGTGAATGAAGATCCCCAACATGAATGGATAAAGCTGCTTCCAGAAGCCATGGAATGGCGGGGTGGGGAGGGGGAGAAGCTGCCTGCAGAAATCAAATTGTTATTTTTATTATATTCGACTTCCATATAGTAGATTGACTTCTAAATTTAAGCAAAGCATGGTGGTGCACGTCTGTAATCTCAGCACTTGGCAGGCAGAAACGGGAGGATCATGAGTTCAAGGTCATCCTTGACTATACAGTGAGTTCCAGTCAGCTCTGTCTCAAAACGAAAAGTAGTAAGTTCACTGGCATCGTGAGAAGGTAGAAGTGGAATCCTAGAGGCCCAGAGATTAAAAGTTACTTGTTCTCCTTCAATTTAATGTGCTGAGATTCAAACAAGGACGGCTCTCGTGATGCATTTTTAACTACCCTCTTGTTTGTATGTGCCCTTGCTGACTTTCCCAGGTGTCATGGTTTGACCCAGGTGTCCCCCACAAACAAATGAATGTGTTCTGAGTGATCCATACTCAGCTGATGGCAGTTTGGATTTTACAATCTCGCTGGAGCTGTGTTGTCGGGGGCGGGCTTATGGGGTTGTAAGCCAGCTTCCCCTTGCCAGAGTTTGGCACACCTTCCTGCCGCTGTTTGCAGTGCTGTGGCAGAGGTGATGTCCACCCTCTGCTCATGCCATCGTTTTCCCTGCCAGGATGGAGTCTCCCCTCGAGTCCGTAAGCCAAATAAACAAGCCACTTTTGTTCGGGTTCTTTCTGAGCAGCAACTAGAAAGCTGACCACAACACCACGCTTACCATATTACATTATATAATGCGTATTGGTTGATAATACAATAATAAGCATCTTAACAAATGACAGAAAGAGGAGTTGTCACAATTCATAGTTCCTAACACAGAAACCCTTCGGGATTCACAATATTATAACCTTGATTGACAATTAGTTCTGTTATCAGTTCTATTTTTCTCCCCTTGGGGACTGGATCAGACTGTCAGTCCTGGCTAGTCTAGAACTTTCCACATAGTCCAGGTTGGCCTCTACCTCCTGATCCACCTGCCTCAGGCTCCTGGAATCCGGGATTGCAGGTGAGTACCTGTGGTCTTTCAAATCACCAAACCACATTGGTTGTAACTTATTTCCTTATGAATAAGGTCAGTGTGTTGTATTGCTGGGAAACCTCCACTTCTAAGTATTTTTGATAAAAATATCATGGCGGTAGAGAGCACAGTGCGTACATTGAAAGCTAAACTTGAAAGAAAACCTCATTTTCATATATTAAGACAGGTTACGTATCTAAGCTCCCCCCCACACTGCCACACTGCACGCTCATTATTTAAAATTAAAGGCCACAAGTCAAATTTTAAAAATACCAGGAAATTAAGGGACAAACTGTAGGGATTATAAATTGTTTCACTTGAAAAGAACAAATACGGTTATTCCCTCTGGGTTTTCTCCCAGGAAGGAAAAAATTAACAATCAGTGTAATAAACCCTCTTTGCTTATTAGAGCATTGTTACTGTGGTTTTGGCTGTTTGAAGTATCTGGGTTTTCTACATTATTTGTCTTTTTTTAAACCTTGGCTGAAATTTTAAAAAAATGAAGCTTGTGCTAAAATCCATACACCCCCCCCCAAATGGGAAAGTTTTAAGAAACAGAATCTATTTTTTGATGAATGGTAAGCTCACATGTCAGTCAGCTTTCGGCAACGGAAACCATTGTTGGCAGATTTACCAACTGTTTTTAGGCTGTTCAATTCGGTGCGGCTCTCTGCTGTTAACACCCCACCACCGATCTTGATCTTTAATTGGTAGAACCACAGGGGAATCTTTAAATAAAAGAACCCTCGATTTCATAGTAGTTTTTTAAATGAAAACATATGTATCTGTAATAGGGCTTGAAAAGGCTTTTCAGTATGAGTTTAGTTAGTGTGTGGCAGCTGTTTAGGTGTAGGGTGGTTTTTAATGTGTGTGTGATCACGTGTGATCACGTGTGATCTTGTGTGTGAGTGAGGCCAGAAGAGAACCTCAGGTAGCCATCTTTACAAAACTGCCCACCTCCTTTGAGACAGGGTTTCTCATTGGCTGGCTAGCCAGAGAGCTCCAGGGTCAGCCTGTCTCTGCCTCCCCTGGTCTGGGATTATACCAGCATGACAGGTACTTGACATGGGTACCAGGTCACATGTTTGTGAGGTAGGCACTTTACTGACTAAGCTGTCTTCTTCTTCTTGTTGTTTTGTTTTATTTTTATTTTTATTTTTTTTTGGATACAGGGACTCACTGTAGACCAAGCTGGCCTGGAACTTACTTTATGGCCCAGGCTGTCCTTGAACTTACTGCTACACAACAACCCTTTTGCCACAGCCTCCCGAATGGTGAGGTGGCAGAGTTATTTTCAGTGTTTCTTAAGGTGTCTGGATGTCTGTTGCTCAGGTATCACTGATGTCTCCTTTCTTTGGCATCATGTTAGGGAGATAAGGACAGAGAGAGAGAGAGAGAGAGAGAGAGAGAGAGAGAGGAGAGAATAAAAAAATCTCAAAACACTTTCTCAAAACTTGTCGGTTTTGGGAGAAGTTCACTAACAAAAAAAACCTGACATGTTTATGGAATTTGGCAAGACAGGTTCAAACAGCCATGGGGTCAATAAATATTCCTCTCTTTGGAATTCTTATCAAATATCTTAAGGTTCCTTTGAGGGACATCAGGGTTTCAGTCCATAATTGCTAAACTGAAATGCACATGTTTACATTATTCTCTTGTTCATGGAGACAGGAAAACTCGCATAATTATTATTTTAAAAAGGATAATTTATCACCACAAAGATGGGCTATTTGGTCTCTGGATCCACCTAGATGTCCCTCAACCTCCTAGGTCTCAGGTTCTCCTACGTGGCTCTGTGTGCTAGGCCTGGAGATGGTCTGCCTCCCGCAGGACTCACTACCAAGGCTCAGTTCTTCCCAGCAGCCCTGTTGGGAGGCAGGGCCCGGTGGAGGAGAGCGGGGGCTGGAGCCCTGCTGAAGACAGCCCTGGAGTTCTCTCCAGACTGGGTTGGTTGCTGGGAACTTGCACAGTGATAAATCAAGGTTGTCTCTCCTGTTTGGTCTCTCTGGACACATTCCCAAGAAATGTTGCCATCTGCTACTTTGATGTGCTGTGAGGCTCTCATGAGAAGAAAAGCAGCCATGAATTTTGGGCTTTTCTGGATCCAAATTGCGAGATAAACCTCTCTCCTTTATAAATTACTCAGGGTCTGATAGTCTGTATTAGCTACGGGAACTGGATTAAGAATGCATTCCTCTCTTTTTTATTTTTTATTTTTTTTTAGGATTTTTCAAGTAACTCCTCTCTGCTATCTTAAATACATTACCATATAAATCCCCAAATGGACCTCAAGCAAAGCGTCCAGGGTGGAATCTTGGATAATAATATACTAATATTTTCCATCACTCTCTCAATATCTCCACATACATTGGAGGTTGTCAGCTGACCTCTTAGAGCATCTTAAATATCTTAAGCAAATGGCAAGTTTTGCCCACTTGCCAAAGCTAGAATTTCTATGTGTACTGCATATCTGTCCATGAATATATTAAATGTGTGTCTATAGATGTATGTATATGTCTGATACGCCCACTTGTCTATTGAAAGGCAACATCAAAAAGGTAGAGTTAAAGTACCTCTCTGGAAGCCCTGTCTGTGACTTGTATTCGAATCCAGGCTCCTCTACCTGCTCTCTGCATCAACCTTGGTCGACTTACAACCCCTCACCCTGCTCATTTCCTTTCTGTAACGTGGGATGAAATGGTGCCATTCGTGGGGGTGGTTTGGAGGATTCAACTATTTCCTTTTAGTTTTAGTTGTTTTTCTGCCTCTATGTGGGTACCGGGGAATCAAGCCTGGGGCCTCGGGCTTTGCAGGCAAATGCCTTACTGCTGAGGCATCTCTCCAGCTCAGTTTATTTGTGATTTTCTTTTCTGAAACAGCATGCCATAATGTAGCCCCAGCTGGCCAGGAACTTATTATAGAGTCCCGGCTGGCTTTGATCTTGTGTTCTTCCCGCTTCAGCCTTCTGAGTGCTGGACTGCACCTGGTTGATTCAATGAGTTCATGATGCAAAGAATAATACGCGTACAATTCTAGAGCTTCTAAACCTCAGCTATTTAACAATACATTATATACATCACTGAATAAATTGTGTGGCTAAGTAAACATGTGTACATATAGAGAATCGCCTAGCCTACAAAAATAAGACATTTCTTATATGTCGCTAAATCCCGCTGCTACTCAATATGTAGTACATACGCACACTCGACATATGGCATGCGTAGATTTTTCTTAGAAATGTCACAGTTATCTGGTGACCAACGTGAGTGAGAGTATCAACATAGCTCATGTCTGGATTCTACATAATATAAATTTGGTATTTTACTTTTTTTTTAATTCTTGCAGTGGCTAAGGAATGAACCCAGGACTAGACACGTGCTAAACAAACTCTCTTCTACCGACCTATATCCTCAGCTCAAAATTCACCATTTTAAATGTAACCATGCAATTGCCCATTAGTTCCCACTGAACACTGGCCTTGATATAAAGTGTGCCTGGCATCCTTCTGAAGTGCAACAGCCTGGGGTTACACTTGGACAAGGTGAAGTTGAACAGCCTGAGGTTGTACCTGGGCTAGTCCAGTGTGCATCCTGATAAAGACACTCCCACTGGCTGAGGCCTCAGCTGAGCCTTTTTTCCCTCATCTCCAGGACAGGGGTGTCACACTTCTTGCACATCTGGGGTATGAAGGACAGACAAAAATATGTTTAAAAAGTAGTTGGTCAAGAAGCTGGGACATAAGAAATACTTGATAAATGGAAACGCTGATGTTTAATGTATTGGTCCCACTTCAATGTAGGTTTTTTTTTTTTAAACTCAATACAAGCATCCTACTGTGTGATGACTGAAGGGTGTGTGGTTTCAATAACCAGGAGTGGTTGTGAGTTTGCTGCCTGTCCAACAGAAGGAGGGAAGAAATTGATGTGATTCAAGTTTCACCAGGATCTCACCAGCAGCCAGAGGCAGCTGGAGTCTCTGATCCTTTTGCCAGTAGGAAGCCTGCTTACCCTAGAAGGTGGAATACTGAAAAAACAGAAGTTGAGCCCAGAGAGTGGTCCTGCTTTGCTTGGCAAGGTTGAGCTAAGCAGTCACTTTTGTATCTCATTAAAAATTATTTTTATTTATTTATTTGCAAGCCGAGACAGACATTTAGAGAGACAGAGAGAAAACGGGTGCCTCAGGGCCTCCAGCCACGGCAAATGAACTCTGTGCATCTGACTTTATGTGGGCACTGGGGGATTGAACTCTGGTTATTAGTTTTGGCAGGTGGCCGCCTTAACCATTGAGCGAGTAATCTCTCCAATCTTGTATCTCAGTTTTAAAATACCTGCTGGAAGGGAGGATCCTTTTCACCATTTACTATGTAAAGCTCAAGCCCTGGTGGCAGTTCCTGTGACCCTCTTCACCTGGCATTCATGACATCTCCTTAGTACTGAGGGATCTCTTTTTATAGTTGGTCCTGATTTGCTTCTTATATATTTATGGAAGAAACTAGGTCTGACATAGTAACATTCAATCTGGAAAAGCGACTCTGTGTGTGTGTGTGTGTGTGTGTGTGTGTGTGTGTGTGTGTGTTGAGAATAAACCATTCCGCAGGTGCCAGAAACTCCTTAGAATAAGTCACACATAAATTCAAGGTAGAAAGCAATTACCAAAGTTCTTATGTCACCTAGGTGTGCACTAACCTGAAGATGGAAGGAGAGAGAAGTGTGAGAAACAGGAACATAAAGAAACGTGTTCAATGCAAGCACAGATATACATATTTTTCTCACACAATTGATGAGGCCACTTTGACCCTGAAAATTGAGATTATTATTATTTGTGGTCTCTCTCTCATTAAATACTTAAGAAAATACAGTAAAGATGTGTAAGGCCACACACTTAGATGGTCATTCCCAGAGCTATACCCAAGTAGCAACTGATTACAGCGCTAATAAATTCTAGGCGGATGCTAATTTGCAGTACTCATGACAGCCTTGAGCTTATTTGATTTTTCTCTTAATTACTAGGCTCTGTGCTATCAAACATTTGTAGGAGTGGATAATGTGTGCTTGCACTTTGAAATTTCTGCCTCGAGTTATTAACATTTGCATTTCTCACTTTTCTTCCAAGGAAAGGTGTTCAGCCGTTTTTTAGAAAACAGGTACCAAAGTAATCAATCCTCACCCCCCTCTCCACAGCAAGTTTCTGCCTCAGACAAGAGCAAAAAGCCCAGTTAGTAGCGACTCCTCTCTGGAAGTGAATCTTCTAAAGGCTGAAGGGAGAGGAGAAAGGTCCAAGGGCTTTTCTGGGCGAGGGGACTGTGATGGGGTGTGCAGTGGGTATTATAAAACTATCCTGCTGAACTTGGGCCAGGTAGACCCAAGCAAGCAAAAGTCAGTGGGGGATGACTCAGTTGACAGGCCTACTGTGTGCAGGGTTCTTAGGCTGATCCAGGGTTAGAATGAACAGAGTGACAGGCCTACTGTGCGCAGGGTTCTTAGGCTGATCCAGGGTTAGAATGAACAGAGTGGGGGTCACTGATCTCCCGCTGCCATCTAACCCTGGGAGATGCTGGGGGTGAGGTGGGGCGCCCAGGGAGGTGCCAAAGCAATGCATGCGCTTCCCAAGAAAATCAGAGAAGGGGAAAGCTCACATCAACCCCGATAAAGCGAAAGGAGAGCAGGGGACCACAGGCACAAGAAACGTGTTGCTCCATCTGGGTTCTCATCTCTGTCACTCTCTTCCAAGCCTGCACCCTCCCTCCCTGGACACCCACGCTCCAGAATCACTTGTGTGGGTCGGGGAGCCCCACCTCCGCCCAACCTGGCTGAAGCTTGAATAGGATCCCTCCCTCCCCACCCCCACTTGGCAAGCCGGCAGCTGTTTTAAGTCAATGAAAGTAAGATTAGGAGAGATAAGCGGCCGAGCTGCGCGGGCCCTGTCGGGACGCTCGCTCACTGAAAGCAGCTCCTGGCTTCTTTCTCCCAGGGGCGTTGAACCCTCCGCCGAGTTTCTTCTTCTGGTGAAGATTGATGATGATGAGACGATGAAATCTGAGTCGTGGGTCCTTCTCTCCGCTTCCCGGGCCGACCCAAGAGTCGCAGCAGGAGCCTTTGGAAACCAGTGTCCAGCATTATTCTGACCTCAGTATCACCCCCGGGGTCTTGGGGCATCGGGGCTGGTTTTTCTTTCTTCTTCTCCATCTTAACGCACACAAAAATCAAACCAGTTCACCTCCCTCTCCAAGGCAGAGATGAGCGAGCCTCGGAACTTTTCTCCTCCCCCCATCATGCCCAAGGAGTCGGTGGGTGCTCAGCGCCTGCAGGGGTGGCGGAGACCCTTGGGGACGCTACGGTCACTTTAAAACCCGAAGCTTGGTTTGCTCACCGCCCAGAAGGTTCTGCAGACAGAAGCAGACCCCACGCGCGTCCCCACCCCCCTCATCCCCGCCGGCCAGTCCTGTTAGCACCCGGCTGGGTGGGTGGGGGACGGAAGGAGCCCAGGTCAAGGGTGGGGAGGAAGGGGGGGCGAGGAAGAAGTTGACAAAGGGACCTGACCGCGCACACCAGGGCGCACGTCCAGAGGCGAGCCCCCGCGAGGTGTGGAGAAGCCCCCCACCCTCTCCCTGCTTCCTTCCACAAATGCCATTTCGCTGGATCGCTCCTGTAAGTGGAGAGCAGATTTATAAAAAAAAAAGAGAGAGAGAGAGAAAATCATTCCCGCACCGTGTGTGTAATCGCCGCGTTATTTACACGCCAGTTACTCTGCAGCAGACAGGGGCGCGAAGTCCGGGGGCTGCGGGGCTCCGGATGGACGGCGGGTGGCCGCGGGCAGGAGGAGGTGGCCGTGGGCTCCTCCCGGGAGCCGGGGACGAGCGAGCCTACGAGCGATCGAGCGAGCGAGCGAGAGAGAGAGAGAGCGAGGAGCGAGCGACCTGCGCCATCCGCCCGCCCGCCCGCCCGCCCGGAGCCCCGGCGCCGCCCCGCCCACCCCCGCCGCACCCCGGGGCGCGCGCCGGCCGCGGTGACCGCCGGCTGGTGCGCTGCCCTCGCCTCCCCCATTGTTCCCACTGTCTTTTTGCCTTTTGTTATTTGCGCTCGCATTGTGTTTGTCTCCGAAGCCGCCTCTTGACCAGCCAAGGGATTTCACTTCGTCCTTGAGAGAGGGAGAGAAAGAGAGAGAGCCACTCGGGGAGCTCGGGCGAGCGATCGGGAGCCAGAGGGAGGGAAGAGGGACCGTGGAGGGAGAGGGAGAAAGAAAGAGAGAGAGAAAGAGAGAGGGACACGCACACACACACGCACACACACGCGCGCACACACGCGCGCGCGCGCACACACACCACGCGCAGAGTGGCCAAGGCGAACCACCCTAAACCCATCTGCAATCTCCTCCCGGGCCCCCGCCCGCCGCTCGGCATCCCACGTCACTGGAGACACGGGCGACACCGGGTAAGGTGCGTGAACCGCAGCGTTTGGAACTTTCTGGCGCGTCCCGAGGTGGCTGCGGGGTCCCCGGTGCGCCCAGCCCCGCGCGGCCCGCGCTCGGCTCCAGCTGGAGTTCCCCGAGTGCCCCGGGAGGGGGCTGGGCCGGGGGTGCGGGCGGCCCTGGCATCGGGGAGGGGGGCCCGCAGCGCGGGCTTGGCTCCGCACCGGGCAGACTCGCTAACTTTCTGGGCTTTTCTGTTGTTGGTTGGGGAGCCTGCGTCCTGTTGCCGGTATTGTTTTGAGTGGTGGCGGTGGAGGTGGCGATAGCAGAAGATGCAGATGTGGGCAGCGGTGCGGGGGAGAAGCCTGAGCCAGTCTGGGGATGCTGGGATGAGCGCCCAGGGGCAGATCCCCCACCCCCAAAAGTTGGACGAAGCCCCTTACCCTCTCCAAAATAGAAACGCGACTCCCAGCCCACCCCACAACCTTCATCCCAGTCCCCCCTTTTTTGTTTCGCTTTCTGCAATCCTTCTCTCCCCACCCCTCCTCCCTCCCAGGTTTCAGAAGCACGGCTCATCCCTCTGGCTTCTAGGGATTTCAGAGACTGGAAGCTTTAATTTTATGCCAAGTACTTTCCCCCCCTTTCCTCACTCAGTGTGCAAAGTAGAGACCGCTCACGTGCTGGGCCACTTTAAGCGCGTGTTTGGGAAACCTCACTTGCACTCTGGGGCTACAGTAATAAGAAGAAAGGGAGAGAGGTTATGCCGGTGGAAATCAAATTGGATTTGGGAATGTTTGCCTTTGCAAGCAGCAGTTTAGGGAATATCGATCGCTGGCTTCGGGTACACACGAGCAGTTTACATTTTTAATAGTCATCTTGCACAGTGAATATATTAATAAACAGATTGGCCCTGGTGAACATCCGAAGACGCTGGTCTCTGTGCCTAAATCGAGACCGAGGAATGTGAATTCATTTCAGTGTCTTCCGTTCTCAGCCAAAAGCAGGTCAAAATGAGGAACTGTGCTGTTCTGCAGAGCCTTGCTCCCAGGGCTGGCCAGCTGGGATACCCTGGGTGGCGGTGGTCTGTGCTCCCTACTCTAAAGTTTAGAGATTTGTTCTAGCCCAATAGAGACGCTCACAATATCCAGATCTCCTAAGGAGTCTGTCAAGAAAAGCATGAGGAGGAGATTTCCCCAGGGAAGGTTTTCAGGCTCAGCACAGTTCCTCAGTCAAGGGCAAGACCAAGGGAAATCTGTGGGATTTTGGGTAATAAGTGTGGGAATCTGCAAAGAGACTAGCCACAGTGATTTGTTTTCTTGATCTTCATAAATAATGGCTCCCAGTTCTCTCTCTCTCTCTCTCTCTCTCTCTCTCTCTCTCTCTCTCTCTCTCTCTAGGCCAATGAAGCAGGCTGACTGAGGGAGAGTTGTAGGTAAGGGGCATTTGTAATCAAAAAAGCTAGGAGAGAGGTTTTGATCAGAACTACAGGCTGGATGGCTAAGAGTGATTAGTTTAAGGGCCAGATGGTTTTATAGTGTATGGCAATGGTTCTTAAAGTTCGACTTTTATAGTATTTAAAAGGACAGCGATTTCTTAATCTTTACAGAACCGTTCAGTTTTGATCTGTCTCATTTTAAAGGAATTCAGCTCTCTGAGAATTCCTGTTAGCTCAGATAGGGACGGAATCTGGTTTCAGATGCAGATAGTGGAACAAAGTTTCTATGGATGCTTCTTCCTGGTTTAAATATAGCTCCGAGGCCACAGCCTAGATAAATTCAGCCACAGTGACTTAAAACATTAAGCACTTACACCGAAAGCTCTCTGGGGTATTGTGCAAAGTTCTGGAAATTATGCCATCAACTGTTTATTCTTCAGAACTCTGTGAGATAAAAATCATCAGCATCGCTGATGCAATACAATTTTAAATCCTTCAACTGGTGGGGACTGCTTTTGTTTGCCTAAAAGGTAGATGTTTCATCACGTAGGTCATTTAAAAAACATTTAATTGTGGGGGTGGGAGGGGATGTGCATAATTATTTAGTTATTTGTGTTAATTATATAGTAGCATGCTAGTTTGAAATTCCTTTTCCCCCCTCTCTTTCTCTCCAGTGGTCTTCCAGTAACTTTGTACAGGAAGACTCAACAGAAGTTTCTCTTTGCTTGTGAGTTTCACATTTTCTTCCTGTAGCCTTTTTGAACGGATAGTATACAGACCTGAACTTGTCAACTCCAAGTAACAGGGCAAAAAGCTTCAATTCTCAATACAGACACCTGTATATTCCTAGTATCGTTGAGTTAGACAATACTGGTTGAGTGACATGTATTAGGATGCATATCTGCTGAATTGAGTTGGTACATGACCTGACCAGGCACTGATGGCCAATGGTTATTTCAAATCAACTTACTTCTTTGCATGTAAACACACGCGCTGCTAAACGGATACGAGGCCTTGTCAGGGAGAAAAGTACAGACTTTGAAGAGATTCTCTTTGGAGTGTAGGGAGTAAGTTGTAAATAGGAAAAGAACAAAGCTTCTTTATTTCAGGTATGATAGCTTTCACATTAATAAATGTCCTTGTTGGAGAGGAGCATGAATAATGACTCTGAATTTTCAAGTTTTCCCTTTCTAAAGAACTCACTTCTTACCGAAATGTTTCCTTATGTAACAAATTAAAAACATTATGTAATACTTACGCTTACCAGAATGTGCTGTTGTGTTGAAGGCTCTATTCTTTACTGAGTGATAAGCTGTTGGTTCTTTGATGGCAGGTTTAGAGCATATTAAAGCATCAAACTTGCAGGATAAAACCTGTGGCTCATAATTTCTTGAAATACCCTGGCTTTCAAATCCCAAGATTGTGATGTTGGTATTGGCTTATATATCAGCAGGTAAAGTGCTTGGGTAGGATTGCTTGCCATGACACAGGTGATTCACCAAACACCCTATCATCCTACCTAGTGGTGGCGAATGGGATATAATTAGAGTTTGGAGAGGAACCTGGAAATCTTAATTTGTCTAGGCTTGAAGTCAGATGTACTGCCTCACACACTCTTGGCACTCCTTCAGTTTATGAAATGTAGATTTACTTTAAAGGCGAAGAAAGTGCATGTCTGTTTCAAATAAACTATATCCTGAACTTAGATTTGTAGATAGTTAATAAAATAAAAGTCTAATTTTGTCCCAAACGTTGTTTTAAAAACACCCATTTGTAAATCGTCTACGTTTGGATTTCATATGTGAATGATTTGGGTTCTGAGACTTATTTCAAAAAGGCATTTTGGTTTATCTTAAAAAACACCACAGAAAACTGTCTAAACAACTCTGAATAAACTGTTCCAAATGCCTCAATTTGATGAATGAATTAAAGAATTATGGCTCTTAATCCAATTACAATCAGTCGTACAATTCCAGTTCCCATTTGGGGGAGCTTAGGGAATTGGACCAGAAGATAACTCTCAAAATGTGAGCAGAGTCTTCCTGGCTTGTTTTCTCTTGTGTGTGATGTAACATGACCTCCAGACCTACTGTTTAGGAGGTGGGTTACTTCATGGTCTGCAATTAGCCACGATTGAACTTGCATGAAATATTGCTGTTAACTGAAGAATTAATGAAAAAAAAACCCAGTGAAACAAGAACCTCACCTTTTGTTTAAAAATAATGGATTTTGACACAAGTTGATATTAAAAGTAGAGAAATAGATCAATTAGAGATAAGCAGTAGTGCTGATACTGAGTTATTTTATGAACTTGGAACTGGGTCATATTGAGCCATTTCTTGAAGGCTACTTTTCATAAACTACATCGGATTTAATTTCCTTACATTAGGATTGAGTTCAGTGGAGTGTCTTTGTGTTGTGTCTTCTTCAGCCCTTACCTTCTTTGTGGATTGTGGTAGTTTAAATGGGTGTCCCCCCAATAGATTCAAGACTGTATTAATGCTTCCCTAATGAGGACCCTAAGTTTCAGGATGGCTCCCCCAGAAGAGCCTATTTTGCTTGGATGAAGCCTTCCCAATTCTTGTCC
Organism: Zapus hudsonius; assembly: GCA_004024765.1. Classification (NCBI taxonomy): domain Eukaryota; kingdom Metazoa; phylum Chordata; class Mammalia; order Rodentia; family Dipodidae; genus Zapus; species Zapus hudsonius. Next base: position 9,828 of record PVHP010015697.1, on the reverse strand, counting down.
CATTTGCCCAGTGTAAACTCTGGCTCATACACTAATTAATTCAAAACTGTAAATAGTTCCTTATGGTTAAATTCTCAAACTAGATGATATTATCTTTCCCCCACACTGTGTTATGGTCATCTTAATTCCTTAGAGAGAGGAGAGAATGCAAGGCTGTAGGAAGCCTGTCAAGGGGAAATATTTATAAGCACAGAGATTTTTATTTCAGCGCCACTCAAATTAGACCTTATTGGTAACTAATTATTCTCCTTCTAGTTAAAGATGACATTTGACAAGTGATGTATATTGATAAAATTGGAGACAAAGTGAATGCATGTGCAAGACACACAAAATAATTCCCTTTACAACTGGGTCATCGGACAATGGATCTTGCTGGGTAGGCAGAGTTTAGTTCTGTCTTTTCCATCACTGAAGCATCCACTTTCCATTGTTTATAAATTTGAAACAAGCAAACAAACAAACACGACTTGCATAGATGTTTGGTGGTCAGTTAGTGCTGGTCAACTGTTTCCTAGTTTTAGGATCTCCCGTGACCTTGGCGGACAATGGAGTAGTCACAGGAATACTCGAGTAGTTTGACTTCCTGGTGGTATTTTCTGATCATGCGAAATATTCAGTTCTTACTACAGTACTCACCAAACTCATGGAAGCCAGGGAAGTTACTGGAAGCAGGGGATGCTAAGCCATTAGCTTTGGGACTGGTTCAGTTTAGGTCTCTGTAGGATCCATGCAAGACCTTATTTGGAGTTCTGAACTTTTCAGTGCTCTGTGTCTGTTTCTAAATGTAGAAATTATAAGACTTCTTCTTATAGGGATATTATGTGGGTGACAGTAGGTACCTGTGAAATTCCTACGGTGACTACTCAGCAAGAACTGTGTTCTCCTCTCCCTCCCAGACCCGTCCAGATTCTCACACCAAACATTCTGAAGCTCTATTTTGTACTTTCAACTTATTTGAATGCATGATGAAAAAAAAAGTTATCACTTTCTTGAGGCTGAGATCAACACTTTAAAATAGTGATTCATTTAACATCTCTATATGATCCCTGAAAATGTGGTTTTTATTAAGCTGCTGGATTTGGTTCGAGTGTGAACCCTATCTTTATTCAGTAATTAACATTTTTATCCTACATAACAGGTAAAGGCAAATAAAGCAGTAGGTGCTCGCTGCACGTATCTCTTCTTTTGATTTGATGGCAGATAGGATATTGAGTTCCTTGATAGTGGTCCATGCGTGAGTTACATTGAGTCATAGTTCATTGGTGATACTTGGAAAAGCTACTTGGAAAAGAAATAAATCTGATTTTCCAGTGCTTTTTCCCTATGGAACCTCCTAGTCTATAGGCTGGTTTGTTTAAATTGGGGACAAGAGAAAAGCCCAATAAATATTGACTTATTTGAAGATGGAGAGATGGCTCAGTGGGTCATCTCACTGGAAGAGGTTTTAGACAGCAACGAGGAGAAATTAGTGCCTATTTTCTCAATACAGTGGAACAATTTGCTTAAAAGTACCAGTGATTAAAGAACTGTGTGTGCACGTGTGTGGTGTCACATGTATGGTGATTGTGTATATGTGTGTATGTGTGTGCACACATGTGTGGTGTCTGTGTGTGCATGCATATATGTGTGGTGTCTGTGTTTATGTGTGTGCTGTGTGTGTGCATGTGTGTGATGTCTGTGTGTGGTGTCTGTGTGTGTGGTGTGTGTATGTGTGCACACGTGTGTGGTGTGTGGGGTGTGTGGGGTGTGTGTGTGCACAAGGCAGGTGTCAATATCAGGTATCTCTCTCATTTGTCATCTTATTTTTGAGACAGGGTCTCTCACTGAGCATGGAGCTCACCACTTCAGCTAGACTAGCTGGCCGGCAGGTCCCAGGTCTTCTTATGGATTAGTGCTGGAATTGTGGATGTCCACCCCATGCCTGGCTTTTCCATGGGTGCTGCGGGTCTAATCAGTCCAAGGAAATGCTTCTGAAAAAGTCAAATAAATGGCTTGGCTTGGGAGCATTATTTTCCATTTTACTAGAAGTGGTTGCCAAGAAAGGATTAGATCTGTCCCAAGTGTTTTGGGGGGGTGGACTAGAAATGAGGCCTGAGCAGGGCTTCTGATGATGATGATGTAGCTGTGACACAGGTAAGGAAAGACAGAACAAGGAGGGTTGGTAGGAAGAGGCTTGACGAGTGCTGTGTTTGAACAATTAAAGTCAACCGTGGAGGAGTGTTCTGTCTGGAAGGACTCTCTGTAGCAGCCATTCCCACTGTGCTCAGGGCTCAGTGCTCAGGGGAGGAGCCTGCAGGCTTGGTCATTGGTCAGGGGAGGAGCCTGCAAGCTTGGTCAGTGGTCAGGGGAGGAGCCTGCAGGCTTGGTCAGTGGTCAGGGGAGGAGCCTGTAAGCTTGGTCAGTGCTCAGGGGAGGAGCCTGCAGGCTTGGTCAGTGGTCAGGGGAGGAGCCTGCAGGCTTGGTCAGTGGTCAGGGGAGGAGCCTGTAAGCTTGGTCAGTGGTCAGGGGAGGAGCCTGTAAGCTTGGTCAGTGCTCAGGGGAGGAGCCTGCAGGCTTGGTCAGTGCTCAGGGGAGGAGCCTGCTGGCTTGGTCAGTGCTCTGGGGAGGAGCCTGCAGGCTTGGTCAATGCCCAGAGGAAGAGCCTGCAGGCTAGGTCAGTGCTCAGGGGAGGAGCCTGCAGGCTTGGTCAGTGCCCAGGGGAGGAGCCTGCAGGCTTGGTCAATGCCCAGAGGAGGAGCCTGCAGGCTTGGTCAATGCCCAGAGGAGGAGCCTGCAGGCTAGGTCAATGCCCAGAGGAGGAGCCTGCAGGCTAGGTCAGTGCTCAGGGGAGGAGCCTGCAGGCTTGGTCAATGCCCAGGGGAGGAGCCTGCAGGCTTGGTCAGTGCCCAGGGGAGGAGCCTGCAGGCTTGGTCAGTGCTCAGGGGAGGAGCCTGCAGGCTAGGTCAGTGCTCAGGGGAGGAGCCTGCAGGCTTGGTAGGTGCTCAGGGGAGGAGCCTGCAAGCTTGGTCAGTGCTCAGGGGAGGAGCCTGCAGGGTTGATCACTGACTGTACACAAGTGGTGCCAGAGCCAGGGGGCAGCAGCAGAGTTGGAAGTGATCTACGTGACATAGGTGTGGTGGGCAATGAAGCCCAGAGGTTAGTAACACTTGTTTGGCACATGTGACCAGCCACAAACAAGGAAAACACACCACCCTCAATGACAGTTTCTCTGAGTATTTGTTGTTTTGATATTCTCCACTGTAGAATATCACATAATGTGAGTATAATACGAGTATAATCACATATCATTCTATGAACATACGGTTAGGATTTCTGCACCTGTCAGGTGAAGTCCCTAAAACCAAAGTCCTGTGCCCGGCCCAGAAGGACTGCTCAGTGCGTTGCTCTCTTGTGAATTCCTGACAAAAAGTATCTGACAGGTGTCAGATGATGACAAATCTATTTAAACAAGGACTCCTTCATGTAATTCGAAGGCATTGCTTATGCAAGCAAATGCTTACCTTTCAAAAGCCACGATCTCTTCATCCTCGCGCCTCAGTCCTTCTTCATATCAGGTTCACACAGAGCAGAGACACCCGCTGACCCTCACTATCTGTGGGTGCCTTACCCTCATGCGAGGGGTATAAAGAGATGGCTTCATTTCCTTAACTCTGTGAGCTTTCTGTTCAGCTGAGCAGTGACACGCTGCCAGCCTGCATTTTTATCTGGAGCCTCAAACACCTCGCGAAGTCTTTGCTCCCCTGTGTGACGGTTCCTAAACTAACTTGCAGAGCCACAAAGCTCTGAACTCAAGTGGCCCTCAGCGCCAGCTCCTGCGGTGATGAGTCACAGAACCACGGGCACTTTGTTGCCTTAGATTTGATCACTGCTATGAGCTGTCTTTCGATTGTCAGCTAAGAGCCCCTTCAGGGAGTTGTCCCTTAATAGAAAGTCTCTTTTCTTCCCTCCTGTTGTAACTTTAAATTAAAAGAAACTGTCGAGCTGTTGGTGGTAAGACCACACTTCATTCTTCCACCCACGGTGAGAGCAACATCTGAGAGCAGACATTATTGGACTGAGAATTGAGTTGTTGGGGGTGGGGGTGGGCTGGGGGATGACAGAGTCACGGGGGACCCTGGTGGGGTTTAGACTCGGTCACACTGATCATCAATAATGTCATCGAGAGATGCTTTAGTGAATATCCACAAATATCTTTTATTTGTGTGTTCAATACACATGCACGCATGCTCAGGATTATGTGTGTGCATGCACGTGGAGTCCTTAAGTACAGGTCTCAGACACACCATTCACCGCCTTTGAGACATTATCTCTCCTGGGCATGGAGTTCATTAATTAGGCTCCACTGGCTGCTCAGCGAGCCCAGGAATCCTCCTGTCTCCACCTTCCCAGAGCTGGGGTTCCAGGTATACACCACCACAATGATTTCTTTTCACATGGGTACTGTGGATCAAACTCAGGCCTTCCTGCTTCCACAGAAAGCTCTTTACTGAGTGCTGGAATCTCCTCAGCTCAGTAATTAATACTTCTCAGAGAATTTTAATATATGAACATATTGTAATTGGATTGAGCTTCTGTCCTGTTAGCCTCTTTTGTCCTCTCTCCCCACCCTTATTCCTCTCCTTTTTCAATATTCCTCCCTTTTTGTGGTCTCATTCTTTTTGGTCTCTGCCATCCCCCATGTTGTGATGTTGATGGGTTCAGCATTTCGCCATGGAGGAATATTTTTTTCTTTTGGAAGGGAGACACCCTTTTGACCCATGAGTTTTAGGAATTCCTGAGCCTCGATGGCATATTTTCCCCTTCTAGATTTTTAGGTGCTTTTGTATTAATGCCTGTGGGAAACTGACCTAGAGACAACTTCAGAATCCCAAGAGGGTGGAAGGCAGGAAAAGGGGCCGTTCCTCAGACAAGGAACCCCTCTTGGGAATCTGTGCCCAGGACAACGACTGTCTATTGTGAAGCCTTTGTCATCAGTGTTCCCAAATAGAGACTGAGCACTGGGGACTTCAGTGTTACTGGATAAAAAGGTCAAATTTATATTAGGGAGAAGAAGAAAAAGAGATGCAGTACTTAAAAAATTATTTATTTTCACAGGAGAGAGAGAGAGAGAGGAGAGACAGAGAGAGAGAGGAGAGACAGAGACAGAGACAGAGATAGTGGGCATGCCAGGGCCTCTAGCTGCTGCAAAGGAACTCTAGAAGCATGGGCCACTTTGTACATCTGGCTTTACATGGGTACTGGGGAATTCGAACTCAGGTCATGTTAGGCTTTGCAGGCAAGTGTCTTAACCACTGGACCATCTCTTCAGCCCAATGCCAGCACTTTTGATGCCCTCTTTCCTATATGGCATCTCTCATGGTTTTTGACTTCACTCTTCCCTGTGCCTGGTTGCATACCCTCTGCTGTTTCTGATTCTTTTCCACGTTGGTCTTAGAATTCTTGTCCTGGGCTGAGATTTCATGGCTTCAGGGAGCTGAAGTTGTCTCATCAGGAGCCGGGTGAGATTCACATGGAAGCTGTGTAGTGTGTGGCATTCCTCTTCAGGATTGGCTCCTGTCCCTCTGTGTCTGGCAGGGTGGCTCTCGTTAATTCGTTCTTGCACAGGGACTATTTTTGAACAAGTGTGTACTGCTTCTCCAATTCTGTCTTGAATTTTCCTACTTCACTCTTTTAAGGAGAACATTGTCACCCCTCATTCCTCACACAAGAGTGGTGTCTTTTCTACATTTGATCAGGAAATGAAGTGATAATTTTATGCACACAAACATCTCTATCCATAAACAAGGAAACAGAATGAACTCACTATTTGTAGGGATTTCATCAGGCCGCTCCGATGCTCTCCCCTTCCCATGCTCTCTGCTCTCTGTGTTGGATTTTTCTCCGCCTTTCTCTTAGAAAGGTTTTATTCCCAGGTCGCCACTATCTACTTGGATGAAGTGAAATCAGAGTTAACTACATTCTAAAGGGTGCCTGTAACTCCCCACTAGGGGCTGAGGTTGGGACTCAGTTTGGTAGAGTGCTTGCCTAGGATGTGCAAAGACCTGGCTTCCATGCCCAATACCAAAACCAAAACCAACAACCAAAGACAAAAAGTGGATATGGTGTCACATACCTGTAGCCCCACGATTTGCAAGGCTGAGGAAAGATGGCAGAAACTCAGTTATCCTTGGCTCCATAGCAAGTTTGAGTGCAGCCTGGGACATATAAGGTCAGATCCCAAGAGAAACAAGAAAATAAAAGAAAGTTCCCCTTAGAAGGTCAGCTTCCTGAGTCAGTGGGCTTGCCTCCCTGGCACAGTTGCAGTGAATGTCTGAAACAGAACAAGTGACTGTCTCCCATTGAGAACCAAGGTTCCTAGTAAACCAAGGCAATGCTGGTGCATCATGGGAAAGTAGCAAACCTAATAGCTCTTCCCTACTTAAGCACGTTCCGGGCTTTTCCATGTGCTGAGTGCTTTCATGGACAATCTCATCTAACCCCCATGGACTCATTGGCTCCTTTCCACAGATGAGGCAGCACATTGTAGTGGCCAATGGCTTGTCCGTTTTCCTTAACTCTGGTGAGCAGGACAGTCATGGCCTGAATGTCAAACCTGTTGAATTGGACCACAGTGTCTCTTTTTCTCAGTGTCAAGACACTGGTGAGGGACTCCTCTCTGTGAAGTGAGAGTTCTCGCACACACCACCCACAGTAGGAGCAGAGGGTTGTGCTGTGGAAAGCCATGTTTGAATGGTGATTTCTCCATGAAGAAGGATCGACTCCCTATATTAGTCCGATACCTTTAATGATCACACATAAAGGATAAGCATGTTGCTTATTCTTTACATCATAGAAGCTGTTTTATGACCTTCAACAGAGATTATGAAAGCTACATTAAAAGGAATGATGGCCCATGTAGCTCACCCACTCATCATCTGGTGGGAAGTCAGCTGGGATCATGTGTTAAGAATATACCCTATTCTGATGGTGGTGCCCACTGGGATTACGCAAAAGATACCACAGTGCTGAGAAGAAGTGACAGTGGAGTGTTCAGCCCTGGGACATCTCCATCACACTTCCCGAGGCTCAGGGTCTATTGTGGAAGAGGTGGAGGAAAGATTGTAAGAGCCAAAGGAAGGGGAGGACCATTTACAACGCAAACTTCCAGACACAAAATATCCTTGATATTCATGACTTCTCAGTGTCTGATAAGCCCTACACAGAATGGGAGGAAAAGATGACAACACCGAAACAAAGCAGAGACTAATTGAGAGGGGAAGCGATATGGGGGAGGGGAGGTGAAGTGGGCAAGAGCACGTGTTGTGCAAACACAAGTTTCTGGGTTTGCTCCAGAGTCCTCACGTGTTAAAAAACACCCCGGTATGATCATGCAAGCCTGGAACTCCAGCTCTGGAAGGGAGGGGACGGCATGGTCACCGGGGCTCACTGGCTGGGACTAGGCTAACTGAAAAATTGCATGAGTTCCAGGTTCAGTGAGAGACCTTGTCTCAAGACAATAAGGCTGAAGAGCGGAAGAGGAAGACATGACATATCCCCCTTGGCTTCTGCATGTGTGCCCATGGGTAGTACGCATCTACACACACACACACACACACTACACACATACATACACACACACACACACACACACACACACACACACGATAGAGCTTTACAACTCCTATCTCAGACATACAGGACTTGAATTCTCTTGAGCTTGTAGGCCCCTCAGCCTGCATTGCTAACAAGTGTGACTGAGGATTGCTTTGCACATAAAAGTTTGAGAACCATCGATGAAATTTTCACTAATCTAGTTGGGAAATTGGCAGAGTTGTTCAGAGTTGTGCTACTAGAAAGACTTCCTGAGAATGCGACCCTGGAGGCTGGGGTTAAATATGAAGATCACTTAGTAATTTTCATCACATACAGAACACGAAGGAAACATGGCTGAAGTGAAGCCAAGAGGGAGAGGACCCAGCACACAGGCACGCCGGGGCCAGGAAAGATGGCACTTTAGATTTTGCAGAACTTTCTAGCAGCTGAATGTAAGTTGGCTTGGCTCAGTGAAGACCAGAGATGGAGCTCTTTGTCCAACTCTGTATCCCAAACACTTGGCACAAACACTGTGACCGACTAGGCGTTTGTTGTTTCTTTTTCTCAAGGGCTCACACCCAAGACCTTGTGAACGCTAGGCAAGTGTCGTACTGCATACACCTCTATCCCCAGCCCAAGAGATTTGTCTAATGACCAAATAAAAACAGAGAGTAGGAGAGAGTGGTTTGTGGAAAACAGACCAGAACAATTTGATTATGATTCTAGGACGATCTCGACTTGTCTGTGGGGGTACAGCCCAAGAGCTCCAGATGTCTGAAACTGATATTCCTGAACTGAAAACACACTTCTCTGCTTCCTCTCTATATGCTTAACAAGCACAGAGTTCAATGGATAAATAGGGCCAAGTAAGTTATTAACAATAAATACCGACAAAATATAGAGGAATTATAACAGTGTACCAAGCGTGAATATGGACACTCAAAATTCCTATACTCACTCTTTTTTTGTGATGAGGTAAAGCGAGGTAGGTGATGCAGGCAGGTATTGTCACATAGCATTGGGTGACTGCATAAAGCCCACTTGAACACAGTGCTTAGGCTATCAATCGGATACGTATGATGGTTAAGTGGTTAATGGGAACAGTGTGGACAAAGTGCATCTTCCAGGCAGAGTGGTATGCAATTTAAAACATATGAATTTGGGCAGGAGGGGTGCCTCAGTGGTTAAGGCATTTGTATGGAAAGCCTAATGACCTGGGTTCGATTCCCCAGTACTCAGTAAAGCCAGATGCACAAAGTGGCACATGCATCTGGAGTTTGTTTGCCCTGGTGTGAGGCCCTGGAGTGCCCATATTCATTCTGTCTCTGTCTGTCCTCTTCTATACAAATAAATAAACTATTTTTTAAAATGCATGAATTGCTTGTTTCTGGAGTTGTCCATGTGATACATTCTAAGCTTGGTTGGACCACAGGTAACTGAGTGGAGAGTACTCTACTATAGAGAAAAAGGATGCTGGAAAGGAGTTAGAGGGAGACAGGACCTGGGCAGGATTTTAATTAGACCAGGGTGGTGCTTCCCTAAAGAGTGCCCTCTTTTTTGCAAACAAGAACACCAACTTTGCACTGGGGATCACACATGATGTTGTGAGCAGCAATGACTTTGAGAGGCTAGGGACCCTGTCTGCTTTGTTCTCCTCTCCATCACGGTGCTCAGTCATTTATGGAACCCATGCCAGGGCTTCTCCCCACACTAGAAAAGCGGGCTTTTACACTGCTCGAAAATCTCTCTTAACAAGAGAAAACATCTTTATAAGTGCAAAGCAAGAGATGACTGATTATCCAGGTAGCACGTCTTTATGAGTCTGCACATTCCTCAGTGCGTCGTGGCCAAGTCTTTTTACTGCTCTGAAAGTGCACCAGGGTGCAGGGTCTTGGTAATGATAGCTATTTAATGACTATTTGATGCAATCCAAAGCAGGGCTGAGGAAGCCTGGCTTGATGGTATCCGGTGCTTGCAGCTAAGGAAGAGACGTGTCCCCACACTTGTAATTCCCCGTGGCATGGATCTGGGGGTCTCCAGGCAGGGAGGTTTCCCATAGATCTCAAGGCCTGGCTTCTGGAAGGAAGTCGAGGAGGAAACCACTCAGGTGACCTGGAAGATGGGTTGCCAGAGAGGTCGTTTGCAGGGAGGAAAAGCTGACAAGGACGGCTAACCCTAACAGGAGTTTCAGTTGAAGCATGGCTGTAATTCAGGCAGCTGGAGGCCAGTGTCCCTGTGCGTCTCTGGCTGCAGCAC
>PVHP010015696.1:19858-37040 GCA_004024765.1 Zapus hudsonius | reverse complement strand
GCTTAAGAATAAATTGAAATTAATATAATTTCTCATCAATTGTGAAGCCTTTCAATGGAACCATTTGTTCAGAGTGAATTAAGCCTTGTAACACGTGGTATTTTCACAGAGCTGAGACAGGAGGATGACAAAATGCTTAATTGACTGAAAAAATTTCCTCCTTCTGGGTTGTTCGAAAGCATTTTCTTGATTCTACCATGTTTAAATTTTAACTATGATATAGATTTCTGTCTCCTCAGGTTACCTCGATATATTCAAAAGTTTCAAGGTAACATTCTAAAATATAGTATATGTAAATGTAGCTGGTCTCGGAGATCATTATGTTTTGCCTATACTGTTTCAAAATGTGCAACATAGAATTATTAGCAGGGGATACCTTATATCCAGAGATTATGAACTTTATAAATATGTGCTGATAAATATTATATGGTTTGTCAGTTTCTTAAAGTTATGTTCATAGAGGTCTTACATACAAGAAATACCTAGTTCTTTTAATATCGGAATATATAAAAGGTTGAGTCAGATTGGTATGATTTCTCTAAAGTCTATAAAAAATAAAACACTGTGTCTAGGCAAATATGTGTTGGATATGTCGATATCTATCCTACAGGGTTAATACGGGTTCCTCTCTGAGTGTGTTAACCACCTATATAAAAGCCAAACACAACTGGCATAATGGAACAAAATGGGCTAATATTTTGGCCTCTGTTCCCAGGTCACAAAGGCCATGGGAGATGAAAGGGGCATACTGGAGTGTTTTTGTACTGCATTTCTGGATGTTACCTGTCCTGAACAAGCAGGATATGGAAGCCTGGAAACAAATCAGTGTACTCATACTGGAGAGTCTATTTGGGACAAATCATTCCCCCCAGCCTCCCAGCAAGGGAGAAAACCAAGGTCAGCACAACCTGGACTCTGCCTCACTGAATGCTGAGGAAGCCATAGCACTTCTCCCAGACCCCAATTCCTCCTTGGAGGGCCATCGTGACACCCAGAAGGACATACTTGTTAAATCTTGGCTTTATACCAGGTCTTGAACACTCAGAGAGAAATTTGTAAACAAGAATATATATAATAATAAGCCTAATCCTATGACTAAATGTCATAAGCTTCCAACCATCAAAATGTTTCTAACAGGATGGGATCTAAAATAATTATGTGCTAGACAGCTCCCACGGACACTAAAGTTTTGCAACACCAATCTCTGTCCCTGGCTTGCCCCAGGAAAGATTGGAGAATATATTTTAAAATTTCCTTAAATATAGAAAAGACAAGATATATACCTTAGCATGCTCAACTTGGTTACAGATTTGGATGCAGGTCGACTGTTGTCTGGCATGTTTGTTCCTTCCATTGGAGAGAATACTGCTAAGAAAATCTGTTGAATTCTGAATTCTAATAAGAAGAATCACAGGGCTCTGAATGCTCTCATACCTACCCTAGGTGACACTTGTGCTTATATTGTTATTAAGGTTGAATACTATATATTTCTCTTCTTGATTACTCTGTTAATATATGTCATATGCTTTGCAAGTCATGCAGGAACTGACTCAGACCATGTCAGATGCTGCGATGCCATTCGATGGGCAGTTCTGGGGATGGACCTTTAATCCCAGCACTTGGGAGGCAGAGGTAGGAGGATCGCCATGAGTTCGAGGCCAGCCTGAGACAACAATGCCAGGTGATCCTGGACTAGAGTGAGAGAGACGCTACTTCGAAAAACAAAAAACCAACCAACCAAACAAACAAAAAAACCAAGTCCCCAGAAAAAAAAAGTCAGGCCGGGTGTGGTGACACATGCCTTTAATCCCAGCACTCGGGAGGCAGAGGTAGGAGGATTGCCTTGAGTTCAAGGCCACCTTGAGACTACAGAGTGAATTCCAGGTCAGCCTGGACTAGAGACCCTACCTTGAAAAAAAAAAAAGTTAGACAATAAGTGCACAAGTGACATCACACATCACAAATGACCCTTCCATTCAGTTATGTTCAGTTACTGCTAGTTTTTTAAAATATTTTATTTATTTATTTATTTGCAAGCAGAGAGATACACAGAGAAGTATGGGTGACCAGGGCCTCTAGCCACTGCAAACCAACTCCAGATGTATATGCCACTTTGTGCATCTGCCTTTATGTGGGTACTGGGGAATTCAACCCATGTCATTAGGCTTTTGCAGGCAAGTGCCTTAACTGCTGAGCCATTTCTCCAGCCCCCTATTTTTTTTTTAGGCAGGATCTCACTCTAGCCCAGTTTGACCTGGAACTTATTCTGCAACCCAAGCCGGCTTTGAACCCACAGTGATCCTCCTACTTCAGTTTCAGGAGTACCCGGCTTCAAACCCAGGACTTCGAACATTTCAGAAAAGCATTTTACCAACTGAGCTAGAATGTTTAAACAAAGTCTTAATGGACAGCCAGGTGTGGTGGCTCACACCTTACATCTTAGCCCTTGGGAAGTGGAGGCAGTAGGATCAGAAGTTCACGGTCATCCTTGGCTACTTAGGGAGTTTGAAGCCAGTTTAGTTTAGATGAGACTGTCTCAAAAAAAAATTAGACCACCAGGCGTGGTGGCACAAGCCTTTAATCCGAGCACTCGGGAGGCAGAGGTAGGAGGATCACCGTGAATTCGAGGCCAGCCCGAGACTACATAGTGAATTCCAAGTCAGCCTGGGCTAGAGTGAGACCCTACCTCGAAAAACCAAAAGATGGGCTGGAGAGATGACTCAGCGGTTAAGGCACTTGCCTCTAGTGCCTAAGGCCCTGGGTTCAATTCCCCAGAACCCACATAAGCCAGACCCACAAGGTGGTGGCCCTGGTATCTCTCTCTCTCTCTCTCTCTGTATCTCTCTAATTGAAAATTAATAAATAAAATATTTAAAAAAAAAGAAAAACCAAAAGAAAAAAAATTAAGACCAGGTATGGTGGTACACACTTTTAATCCCAGCACTCTGGAGGCTTAGCTAGGAGGACTGCTGTGAATTCAAGGCCAGCCTGAAGCTAGAGTGAGTTCCGGGTCAGCCTGACCTAGAGTAAGACCCTACCTGGAAAAAAAAACAAAAAACAAAATTAATGGGAGCAGTCAGTGTGGTGGCACACAGTGTCAGTGTAGTTCTCTAGGCCATGAAGCTGGTGATGACATGGACCTTCAGAACAGTGACACACAAACTTGAGTTAGTTTCTGCACATGAAATCAAGCGCACACACAGACCTCTGAGGTCTCAACCAACAAGCAGGATTTGGAAAGCCTCCAGGCAGACAGCTCTACACTTCTGTGAGGTAAACCCCCTAGAGATGGAAGGGTTAACGTCTTGCAGAGGAACAGCCCTCAGTACACAGAGAACTTGCTACATTCCTAATTCCTGAGGCCCCTTTTCCACCCATGGATGGTGTCATCTTTCCCTTGGGACCTTTTCTTCTCTTCAAGTCTAACCCACCAGCTGTCCCTTCGTGCTTCTTGTCCCTGCCTTCCTCAGCAAATTGTTTCCACATTTATCTCCTGCCTCTCCCTGTTTGCTCCCAGCTTGCAGGCACTGGCCCTGCCCATCTCCAAGCCTTGCTTCAAAATGTTCCTCACAGCATTAAAACAAGAACAGTGTGGTTGGACAAGGCCTTAGGAATGTGGGAGCTGGATCCAGAGTGGGTCTGTAGTCTGGTGTCAGGACTGAGTAGTCTCTCTGTAGACTTGATTCTTTCTTAATGGCACTGGAGATAAACCCAGGACCATGAGCATGCTAAACATTCTACCATTGAGCTGCCTGTGAAGAACCTCTTTTTGGCTAGTTTAATAATCTTTGAGTGAGGCTGCCAACTAAAAGATAACTCTGTTTAATGCTTTTACATCCCGGACATTTCTGAACCATAACAGTACTTGTGACGTAGCCAGGTGGTGAACATATCCAGAGAGAATGCCTGCAACAACAGTCAGCAATGCGTAACTAATTTGGAAGGCTAAGGCTGGGTTCTAGAATTCTAGAATTTGAAGCCAGCTGCAGCTACATAGCAAAACCTGGTCTTAAAAAAAAAAAAAAAAAAAGCTAGGCGAGGTGTTGAATATCTTTAGTCCCAGCACTCTGGAGGCAGAGGTAGGAAGATCACCTTGAGTGAGTTCAAGGCCACCCTGAGACTACATAGTGAATTCCAGGTCAGTCTGAGCTAGAGCGAGACCCTACCTCAAAAAAAAAAAAAAAAAAAAAAAAGCCCAACAATGCAAAGCTGTTATATAAAGATCTTCCCCCCCCCCCCCAATTCCCACTTATTTTAGGCTCTCAATCCTGATCTCCCTGGCTTCCCACTCAATCCTTTCAATATAAATTTCCTGAAGTACAGCTTGGTAAGCTCAGGCCTTTCTTGTTCCCTTACCCTCTCAAGCCCCGAACTCACTGGCTTTTGCTTTTAAGCTGCAAAGGACATTCTCTGTCTGTCTCTGTCTCTGTCTCTCTCTCCTCACAAATAAAGTATTTTAAATTTAATAAAAAGGTAGATGTTGCCGGGCATGGTGGCGCACGCCTTTAATCCCAGCACACAGGAGGCAGAGGTAGGAGGATCACCATGAGTTCAAGGCCACCCTGAGACTGCATAGTGAATTCCAGGTCAGCCTGGACTAGAGCGAGACCCTACCTCGAAAAACCAAAAAAAAAAAAAAAAAAAAAGGTAGATGTCATACCTGAGGAACAACACCAGGTTATGTGCACACACATTCGTGTCCATATGTCCACATACATAACAGAGGAAAGAAAAGAAAAAAGAAAAGAAAAAAGGAGAACAATGCTATGAGGGAGGTGGGAGAAGGGAATTTTGACAAGCACTGGGTCACCCAGAGCTGAGATTGACTTACACGATGTGGGCTGTGGAGTGAGTGCCCCAGGCAAGTCCTGACCAAGCTCTGGAGAGGGTGAGCACCTCACCTCAGGCCTTCCCCTGGCAGGCTGCGGAAAGCTTGCTGCCCCTCTTTTACTTAGGGTGCAGTTCTGGCCACAGTCAACCACAAAACTATCTTAATATTAAAAAACTCAGCTGGGTGTGGTGGCACATGCCTTTAATCCCCGTACTAGGGAGGCAGAGGTAGGAGGACTGCCATGAGTTCAAGGCCACCCTGAGACTACAAAGTGAATTCCAGGTCAGCCTGGGCTAGAGTGAGATTCTACCTCAAAAAAAAGAGAAAGATAATAATTTTCAAAAGATAGATGATTGCAATGGTTTTTGACTCGAGTCCAAAAACTCAAATGTTGTCCTTAATCACCCACTTCCTCCCTAAAATTCTCCAAGGAAGGTATGTGCCTGAAAGCCATTTTTAACCCTCAGTCTATTTCCTGGTGATCTGGGCTCCAGGCCTGCAGACCTATCTGTTCAAGGTCAGGCAGGGTTCTGTACACCACTCCAAACCAGCCCAGAAGTGGCAAAGCTGTAGACAACCACCCAGTGTCCAGACAGCCGGGTGTGTGCGCCCAAGTCTTGCCAAGACCCATCCTTGCTCAGACTGGAACATCTGAGCACGTTAACATTGGTTGCTTTCTCATAGGCCTTAAGCCAACAGAAACCAGCACGTTGACCAGACAGTAAGACCCTGGAGATACAGGAATAAAATTCATGTGGCTGAAGACAGCTGAGGATTGTCCTCAAACAGATTATTCAGATTTTTAAAAATATTTATTAAATATTTATTTTTAAATATTCATATTTTTGTTTTTATTTTTATTGGTTTTTTGAGGTAGGGTCTCACTCTAGCCCAGGCTGACCTGGAATTCACTATGTAGTCTCAGGGTGGCCTTGAACTCATGGTGATCCTCCTACCTCTGCCTCCCGAGTGCTGGGATCAAAGGGATGTGCCACCATGCCCAGCCTAATATTCATATTTTTAAAAACATTTTATTTCAGCCAGGCGTGGTGGTGCACGTCTTTAATCCCAGCACTCAAAAGGCAGAGGTAGGAGGATCGTTGTGAGTTCGAGGCCATCCTGAGACTCCATAGTGAATTCCAGATCAGCATGCACTAGAGTGAGCCCCTACCTTGAAAAAAAAATTTAAAAACTTTTATTTAGCCGGGCGTGGTGGCGCACGCCTTTAATCCCAGCACTTGGGAGGCAGAGGTAGGAGGATCGCTGTGAGTTCAAGGCCACCCTGAGACTACATAGTGAATTCCAGGTCAGCCTGGACTAGAGTGAGACTGTACCTCGAAAAACCAAAAAAAAACAAAAAACAAAAAAAAACTTTAATTTATTTGAGAGAGAGTGAGAGAAAGAGGCAGGCAGACAGACAGACAGACAGATAGAGAGATTCAGAACGTGTGCACCAGGGCCTCTTGCCACTGCTAACAAACTCTAGACACATGTGTAGCCTGGGACTACAGACTGAGTTCAAGGTCAGCCTGGGCTAGAGTGAGACCCTACCTCAAAACTCAAAAAAAAAAGGGGGGGTGGGCTGGGAAGATGGCTTACCTGTTAAAAGCCCTTGCTTGCAAAGCCTGCCAGCCCAGGTTCAACTCCCTAGTACCCTAAAGCCAGATGCACAAAGTGATGCATGCATCTGGGATCCATTTGCAGCAGCAAAAGCTCTGTTGCACTGACACACTGTCTCTAGTAAATAATTTTTTTAATGAAGGTGTTTTTTTTTAATTTATTCATTTTCATTGTAGCAGAGATACAGAGAGAGAGAGAGAGAGAGAGAGAGAGAGAGAGAGAGAGAGAGAGAGAGAGAGAGCGCACAAGGGCCACCACCACCACCTTGTGGGTCTGGCTTATGTGGGTACTGGGGAATTGAACCTGGGGCCTTAAGCAATGGAAGCAAGTGCCTTAACCGCTGAAACATCTCTCCAGCCCTCTAGTAAATAATTTTTTTCTTCTTTAAAAACATTTTAGTTGCAAGCAGAGATATACAAGGGAGACACACAGAGAGAAAATGGGTGCACCAGGGCCTCCAGCCACTGCAGACGAACTTCAGACACATATACCACAAAATTCAGGGTAGTGGGGAATCAAACTCAGGCCATTAGACTCTGCAGGCAGGTGCCTTAACCACTGAGATATCTCTTCAGCCTAAGTAATTTTTTTTCACAACAAAATAAAGGTAGGGTCTCACTCTAGCCCAGGCTGACCTGGAACTCACTCTGTAGTGCCAGGCTGGCCTCGAACTCACAGCCATCCTCCTACCTCTGCCTCCCGAGTGCTGGGATTAAAGGTGTGTGCCACCATGCCCGGCTCCAGTTTAATATTTTTTAAAAAGAAGAAAAAATAGCAGGAAAAAACCCACATACCCTTACCCCAATCCCAATTTAAACCCCATGTGCCCTTATCCCAATCCCAGCTTAAAAGTTCTACCCCGTTGCTCTTGAATTGTGCGCAGCTACCTTCTTGTTGCTGAGACGAAACACCTGACCAGAAGCGCTTTATGGGAGAAAGGGTTTATTTCAGGCTTACAGAATCAAGAAGTTTAATCATGGTGGAGGAAAGCATGGCAGCACAGAGGCTGGGCAGAAGTAGCATGAGCGAGCTGGCTAGTGAGCACCCAGTAGGGCTGGACCAATAAACCCCAAGGTCCACATCCAGTGACACACCTCCTCCAGCAAGGCTCCACCTCCCAAAGGCTCCACAATTCTCCCAAATTACCATCAGCTGAGGGCCAAGGTTTTTTTTTTTTTTCCGGTTTTTTGAGGTAGGGTCTCGCTCTAGTCCAGGCTGACCTGGAATTCACTATGTAGTCTCAGGGTGGCCTTGAACTCACGGCAATCCTCCTACCTCTGCCTCCTGAGTGCTGGGATTAAAGGCATGAGCCACCAGGCCTGGCTTAGGACCAAGTATTTTAAACACATGACATTATGGGGGATATTTTACATTCAAGCCACCTTGCAGTACATGTGCACACACTCATGGTATTTCGTGCTTATTGGTAGTGACCTCTGTGAGCAGTGCCTTGCTTCTGGCCACTTTACTGGCTTGCCTATCAGTGTCGTTCTATGGGTTCTACTTTTCCTTGGGTCAGAGTCCATCATAAACACTATTGGGGGCTGGAGAGGTGGCTAAGAAGTTAAAGGCACTTGCTTGCAAAGCCTGATGATGACCAGGTTTCAAATACTCAGTACCCATATAAAGCCAGATGCACAAGGTGGCACATACATCTGGAGTTCATTTGCAGTGGCCACACAGGGTTAGTGTGCCCATTCTCTCTCTCTCTCTGTCTCTCTCTCTCTCTGTCTCTCTCTCTCTCTCCCCAGAGAGAAAAGTAAATAAATAGGCAAGGCATGGTACTTCAAAAGGAGAGAGAGGGCTGGTGAGATGGCTCAGCGGTTAAGGCACTTGCCTCCAGTGCCTAAAGCCGCGGGTTCAATTCCCCAGGACCCACATAAGCCAGACGCACAAGGTGGCGGCCCTGGTGCGCTCTCTCTCTCTCTCTCTCTCTCTCTCTCTCTCTCTCTCTCTCTATCGCTCTGCTTGAAAATGAATTTTAAAATATTTTTTTAAAAAAGGAGAGAGAAAGAGCACACACACACGAAGGGACAAGCACACCAAGGCCTCTTGCTGATGCAAACAAACTCCAGATGTATGTGCCAGTTTGTGCATCTGGCTTTATATGGGTACTGAGGTACTGAACCCAGGCTAACAGCCTTTGCAAGCAAGCACCTTTAATTTCTGGCCCATCTCCTGGACCCTGTAATCTGCTTTTTTGGTTTTTATTTTCTGAAGTAGGGTCTCACTATAGCCCAGACTGACCTGGAACTCCCTCTATAGTCCCAGATTGGCCCTGATCTCATGGTGATCCTACTACCTCTGCCTCCTGAGTTCTGGGATTAAAGATGCACACCACCACTCCTGCAGCAATAATTTTTTGGGAATAGGGTCTCAACATGCATACAAACTGGCTTTGAACTTGTCATCCTCCTATTTCAGCCTAGTAACAATTCTTAACATTACAAAGAGCTAATGGTTTTATGAGCTTAAGCCAAAAGCACTTTTTTTTTTATTGTTGCTTTTTCTAAAATAGGTTCTCACTCAGGCCCAGGCTGATTTGGAATTCACTATGTAGTCCCAAACTGGCCTCAAACTTACAGTGATCCTCCTCTGCCTCCCAAGTGCTGAGATTAAAGGCATGTGCCACCATACACAGCTTTTTTTTTCATATTTATTTGAGAAGAGAGAGAGAGAGAGAGAGAGAGAGAGAGAGAGAGAGAGAGACTAGGATACCAGGGCCTCTTGCTACTGCAAAGGAATTCTAAATGCATGCACCACTTTGTATATATGGCTTTACATAGGTACTGGGGAATCAAGCTCAGACCATAAGATTTGTAAGCAAGTTCCTTTAACCACTGAGTAATCTCCCCTGCATTTTTACATTTTATTTTACTTTATTTTTTGAGGTACAGTTTCTTTCTAGCCCAGACTGACCTGGAATTCACACTGTAGTCTCAGACTGGCCTCAAGCTCATGGCAATCCTCCTAACTCTGCCTCCCGAGTGCTGGGATTAAAGGTGTGTGTACACCACCACGCCCGGCAAAAGTACAGTCTTTTAGCATCTAATCTATTAAAGGAATTCACTAGTTTAGCAGGGCATGGTGGTGCATGCCTTTAATGTTATGATAGGACCCTTACAGACAAGCAGGACACTGAAGCTTTTCTCCTAGGAAGCAGCTTTTCCTATACCAGCACTGGCTCAGGGTATTCATTCACATCCAGAGATTGAGCCCTGAATGCAGGGGGACATTGCCTTATATACACTTTAGTCTCTGCTCACTCTCCTAGGTGGACAATGCAAGTAGGTGATGTCCAGCCTCTGCTCTACCATCTTTCCCCTGCCACCATAAAGGCCCTTGAGATTGTAAACCACAATAAGCCTTTTTTTTTTTAATATTTTGCTGGACAGATGGCTGAGCAGTTAAGGTGCTTGCCTGCAAAGCCTGATGGCCCCGGGTTCAATTCCCCAGTTCCCCTGTAAAACCAGATTCATAAAGAGGCCCATGCATATGAAGTTTGCAGTAGCTGAAGGCCATGGCACTCCCATTCTCTCTCTCTCTCTCTCTCTCTCTCTCTCTCTCTCTCTCTCTCTCTCTCTCTCTCTCAGATAAAGAAATAATAAAATATTTAAAAAATATTTCAGCACCAGGCATGTTGGTGGACACCTTTAATCCCAGCACTCAGGAGGCAGAGGTAGGAGGATCACCATGAGTTCAAGGCCACCCTGAGACTACAGAGTGAATTCCAGGTCAGCCTGGGCTAGAGTGAGACCCTACCACGAAAAACCAAAAAAAAAAAATTTTTTTTTCATTTACTTATTTGAGAGAGAGTGAGGGAAAGAGTCAGACAGAGAGAATGGACATTCATTCCAGGGCCTCCAGCCACTGCAAATGAACTCTAGACACATGTACCACCTTGTGCATCTAGCTTTACATGGGTACTGAGGAATCAAACTGGGTTCCTTCTGTTTTTCAGGGAACCACTTTAACCACTAAGCCATCTCTCCAGCACAAATCCTTCTATCAGCTGCTTTTGATCAGATGCTTTATCCTAGCAATGAGAAGGTCTACTATAGAGGAACCCTAACAGAGAGAGAGAGAAAAAATGAATATGCCAGGGCCTCTTGCCACTGCAAACAAACCCCAGGCACATGTGACACTCTGTCATGTGGGTACTGGAGAATTGAACCTGGGCCTGACAGGCTTTGCAAACAAGTGCCTTTAACTACAGAGCCATCTCCTCAGCCCCTGGAACTCTCTTCTTTTTGCATTACCGTAGGGTAAGCTACCATGCACATATCACACCAGACTAGGAAGGCAGGAATGGTACAAGAACCACAATGTCCTGGTGCTGGTGGTACTCAAGTTCTGCTGGCTGACATCTAACCTGGGCTAGTAGCTGGCCTGAAGCTCACCTGAAACTGTTGCCTCTCCAAGAGCCTCCTGAGGCTTTGCAGAGCCTCTGCTTGGTGTGACTCAGCTGTGTGACAAAGGGTACAAGTTCTTCCTGAGGCAAGAAGGCAGCATTCTCTAAGCTGGAGGAGGAGACCCGTGAGGCTTCAGCAGGAACATGTAGGCTCCTCTTGGACCTCGCTCTTCCCTACTTTGAGTCCTTCCTCCTTTCTCAACTTCCAATCCTGGGACCTCTGGCTTGAACATCTAAAGGAAGACAAGAACCTTAGAGAGACTGTTTACCCCTCATCTGTCATTGCATGGTCAAGCCCCGGCTGTGAACCTTGCCATCCACTTTCTCTGGTTGAACTCATTATTGAGATAAGCAACAACTTCAAAAGAAATCTAGACATCGGGCATGGTGGTACACTCATTTAATCTCAGCACTCGGGAGGCAGAGGTAGGAGGATCACCATGAGTTCCATGCCACCCTGAGACTACATAGTGAATTCCTGGTGAGCCTGGGTTAGAGCGAGATCCTACCTCAAAAAACTAAAACAAACAAACAAAAATTCCCAAGTCCATGATTTCAGAGTGTGGTGTCTAACCAGACTCAGTGAGCCAGTCATGATATGGGCAGAGCTGTGCCCCAAGGGAGAAGCTGCTCTCCAGCCTGCATTGCTTGGCCCCAGGCTTCCTCCCACAGACTTCTGAGCTCATGACCCTGACCTCTGCTCTGTCATTACATCTCGTCTCTCACTCTGATTTCTTGCTCCCTTCTATAAGGGCCCATATTATTATATTAGGGCCACGCAGATAATCCGGAACCATTTCTCTACCAAGATCCTTAATTAGGGATTTGGCCTTTGCGAAGTCCCCCTTCGCAAGGGAAAATCTGGGATCTCACCTACAAACTCTTTTTTCCTACTTTGTTTTCAGTCCACGCCATCGCGAGGGACTTTTCTAAGGCTAAAAAGCAACTGATTTCTCTTGGCTGAGGCTACTCTTCAGCAGAGAAAGAAGGCTTTTAGCTGGAAGGATTGACCCTGACAGCCTCCAGGTGTTGGCAAGTGACCATTCCATCATAGTCTCTATCTGGAATCAACACGGTCATGCAACGGCCCAGTAAAAGCCTTTAGGGCAGGCTGCCGAACCCCTGCAATTTGCGAATAGGCTCCCGTTTGAACTGTTAGGGAATCCCCTTATTGTGGGTCAATAAGGGAACATTGCCTAACAGTTTCGGCGTTTCCACGTTTTTCTTTTTTTAAAAAAAATATGTTATTCATTTTTCAAGCAGAGAGAGAGACAGAGACAGAGACAGAGACAGAGACAGAGAGAGAGCGAGCACCAGGGCCACCACCTTGTGGGGCTGGCATATGTGGGTACTGGGGAGTTGAACCAGGGACCTTAGGCACTGGAGGCAAGTGCCTTAACCGCTGAGCCAAGGCTCCAGCTCTTTTTTTTTTGTTTTATTTAAGGTAGGGTCTCACTCTAGTCCAGGCTGCACATCTTTTCTATCATGGGAAATTTCATGTCCAGTCAGAAAAGTCAAGGGATTAAGGACTCTCCTGAAATCACTGGGACTTAAAGTTTCCTGCTCTATATGGTTTTTTGCTTGTTTTTTTTTTTTTTGTTTTTTTCTGAGGTAGGGTCTCACTCTAGCCCAGATGGACCTGGAATTCACTATGTAGTCTCAGGGTGGACTTGAACTCATGGTGATCCTCCTACGTCTGCCTCCCGAGCTGGGATTAAAGGGGAGTTGTTGGTATTGCTAAATGGGACACGGAGGGTGTTTGAGAATGGGTCTGAAGCCCCGGCAAACCCGGTAGGCGTTTCCCCTATCTCCCCCCTTGGCCCTAAAACTCCCTCCCTAAGCAAGTCACAATGAATCCAGGTTCGTACCGCCGCTGTGCCTGGAAGGTGACAGTTCCTCTGCCCCCCCCCATCTGTTAGGAGTCTAAGCTCAAGTCTACATGCAAAGCAGGTATTCACAGGTCGGTGGTCACTGCCAATCTCCTTTGCCCATTTTTTCCCCTCCTTTCTCCTCTTCCTCTATTTAACCAATAGTGTTCCTACAATAAACGGGAATATTTCCACCTCATTCCCCCGGGGAATTTTTGCCCATTACCAGAGCTGTATACACGGGGAACCATGTTTCCCCTAGGAAGCCATGCTTCCAGAGCTGAACACTGAATCACAGGGAACCGTGTTCCCCAGTGCTGTAACACTGCTAGGACTCCCGGGGATTCTCAGGCCCATTGGCACACCACCACGGCTGCCCGGGTCCCTGCAGAAGCAGCCGCTCCCAGGGCTGTAACATGGGGCGGACCTCACCCGGCTCCAGCCACCAGGCCGGAATTTTATTCATTTTCAAGCAGAGAGAAGAGAGAGAGAGAGAGAGAGAGAGAGAGAGAGAGAGAGAGAGAGAGAGAGAGAGAGAGAGAGAGAACGAACCAGAGCCACCACCTTGTGGGTCTGGCCCATGTGGGTCCTGGGGAATTGAACCCAGGGCCTTAGGCACTGGAGGCAAGTGCCTTAACCGCTGAGCCACCTCTCCAGCCCCAGGACCTTTCTTAAAAACAACACATAAAGACCTGAGTTTTGGATCCCCAGCACCCACATAAATGCTGGGTGGGTGTAGTGGACTTCCTGTAATCCCAGCACTTCAGAGGCAGAGACAAGGGGGCAGGAGACCCCAGGGCAAATTGGCTAACTAGATGAATGGAATTGGTGAGCTCCATTTTCAATGAGAGAGCCTGTTTCAAAAATAAACAAAATGGTGGGCTGTGGTACACACACCTTTGATCCCAGCACTGGGGAGGCAGAGGTTGGGGGATCACTATGAATTTGAGGCCAGCCTGGAAATACAGAGTGGGTTCCAGGTCAGCCTGGGCTAGAGTGAGACCCTATTTCAAAAAATAAATAAATAAACCACCTAAAAGTAGACAGTGATTAAAGAAGATACCCCTACCCCTTGCCAATGTCTGGCCTCTGCGCACACACGTTCATGAGCCCACACACATGTAAACACATTCATATATCCTTAACTGAACCATATCTGCACTGTTCTCTTTACTAAATAACATGTCCACAACCTACAGGGACTAGGGTGTGGACCTCTTTAGACAGACTGCTTTTATTTTATTTTATTTATTTTTTTAAAAATATTTTATTTATTAATTTTCAAGCAGAGAAATACACACACACACACACACAGAGAGAGAGAGAGAGAGAGAGAGAGAGAGAGAGAGAGAGAGAGAGAGAGAACACACCAGGACCACCACCTTGTGGGTCTGGCATATGTGGGTACTGGGGAATTGAACCCAGGGCCTTCAGCACTGAAGACAAGTGCCTTAACCGCTGAGCCATTTCTCCAGCCCAACAGACTGCTTTTAGACAAGGTCTCAAGTCTTTAACTTGGGCTACCTTGAACTCTTTAAGATCTTCTTGACCCAGCTTCCCAAGTGCTAGGATTACAGGCATGCATGACTATGCTTGGCTGGAGAGCAATTTTAACCACCACAGACACTATGGAATTTTCTCTTTGGTCTGTTTACTTTTTGCTTGTTTGGTGGTGTTTTTCAAGGGAACATTTTGCTCTGGACCAGACTGACCTGGAATTCACTATGTAGTCTCAGGTTGGCCTTGAACTCATGGAGATCCTCCTACCTCTGACTCCTGAGTGCTGGGATTAAAGGAGTGTGCCACCATGCCCAGCTCAGTGTTTGTTTTCCTCATCATGTGTTTCTGGTTTCCTCTAGCTCCTCCATCCCAGAAGAGTGACAATTTCTCTCCTAATTCCTAAGTAAATGACAACTGTAGCTTCTGAACAGTTGTTTTCTATAATTCCAATATGATTCACACAGGGGGAACATTTTCATCCAGCCAAAAGGTTAGTTAGACCCTGCCAAAGTAAACTTTGCCTTGTGAACATCTGGTTCAAGGTGCAAATATTTTTCCATGGATCCCCTATCATCTAAATTTAGACACCTCAGCAGAGGCATCAAGATTTTTAAAAAATATTTACTTCAAAATTCCAAACAAATACAATGCTAAGCTTAATGCCAGTGTTCCGGAATTTTATGACCCAGCCATGTGGTAATTTCAATAGTGCTATGATTTTCCCCCAATTTATAATTTTTTTAAAAAATATTTTATTTATTCATTTTCAAGCAGAGAGATACAGAGAGAGAGAGAGAGAGAGAGAGAGAGAGAGAGAGAGAGAGAGAGAGAGAGAGAGAGAGCGCACACCAGGGTCACCACCTTGTGGGTCTGGCCTATGTGGGCACTGGGGAATTGAACCCAGGGCCTTAGGTACTGGAGGCAAGTGCCTTAACGGCTGAGCCATCTCTCCAGCCCCCAATTTATAATTTTGAATACTCTCAAACCTAGAGATAAGTGGGAAGAACAGTACAAAGAAATTCAGTGCAATAATATAGCAATTGTTAACTGTAGTTTTTTTTTAATATTTTATTTATTTATTTGAGAGAGAGAGAGAGACAGAGACAGAGAGAATGACAGAGAGAATGGGCACACCAAGGCCTCCAGCCACTGCAAATGAACTCCAGACACACATGCCCTCTGTGTATCTGGCTTTACGTGGGCACTGGGGAATCGAACTCAGGTCCTTCTGCATTGCAGGCAAGCACCTTAACTGCTAAGCCATCTCTTCAGCCCTAACTGTAGTTTTTAAAAATATTACTTATTTATTTATTTCCAAGCAGAGAGAGAGAGAGAGAGAGAGAGAGAACACCAGGGCCACCACCTTGTGGGTCTGGCATATGTGGGTACTGGGGAATTGAACGCGGGGCCTTAGGCACTGGAGGCAAGTGCCCTAACTGCTGAGCCATCTCTCCAGCCCAGTTTTGTTTTTGTTTTTGTTTTTTTTTTTTTTTTTTTTGGTTTTTCTAGGTAGGGTCTCACCCTAGTCCAGGCTGACCTGGAATTCACTATGTAGTCTCAAGGTGGCCTTGAACTCACGGCGATCCTCCTACCTCTGCCAGTACTGGGATTAAAGATGTGCGCCACCATACCCGGCTCAACTGTGATTTTTTTGTTTGCTTGTTTGAGATAGGGTCTTGCTCTAGTCCAGACTGACCTAGAATTCACTGTGTAGTCTCAGGCTAGCCTTGAACTCACAATGATTCTCCTACCTCTATCTTAAAGTGCTGGGATTAAAGGCATGTGATACCACACTCAGCAATTGTTACCTTTTGGACATGCATATACATATCTATAAAGGTATATTTTAAGAATATTTTATTTCTTTATTTGCAAGGAGAGAGAAACAGAGAGAAGAGAGATAGGCAGAGAAAGAGAGAATGGACATGCCAGGGCCTCGAGCCACTGCAAACAAACTCCAGATTCAATTGTCACTTTGTGCATCTGGCTTTACATAGGTACTAGGGAACCCAGTTCATTAGGCTTTGCAGACAAATGCTTTAACCTTTGAGCCATTTCTCCTTCCCTAAACATATTTTTTTTTATTTTACTGAATCACCTGAAGCTGCATATCACAACATTTCACATCAAATGTCTTACAATATGTATTCAGAGAGAATGAGGACACCGCTCTACATAATCCCACCATCATAGCAGTATAAGGCAGAATGTGTGCAGATTTCCCTGATTATCTAAATGTATCAGGTATAGGGATTTGCTTTTGCTCCAAGATCCAATCATGTTTCAAGCATTTTATATATAATATATATTTTTTCATATATATATATATTTTATTATTTTTTTAAAATTTTTATTTAATCATTTTTTAAGCAGAGAGAGAGAGAGAGAGAGAGAGAGAGAGAGAGAGAGAGAACACCAGGGTCACCACCTTGTGGGTCTGGCTTATGTGGGTACTGGGGAATTGAACCAGGGGCCTTAGGCACTAGAGCCAAGTGCCTTAACCGCTGAGCCATCTCTCCAGCCCTATATATATATATATATATTTTTTTCTAGGTAGGTCTGGATCCGTGGGTTAGTTAGGGAGTTGCAGCATGCATCAACTCCCTGTTCACCCACGGGGGCTGGGTGAGCAGAGGCTTGGAATAGTTGTGAGCCGAACGAGAGATAAGGACTCTCAGGAGAACGCGGCAGTGGGCAATTCTCATTTTATTGTATAGAGAGCAGTTGCTTATATAGAGGAAAGTCAGAGGTATAAGCATAGGAAGCAAGGAGATTGGCAGGGGCCAGTATTCTTTGGATATCTATTTTGCATAGATAGATTGAGGGGGCTATGTGACTATACATGGACATGTATAGAATTGTGATGTCAGCAGAGGAAATGTAACCTTATTGCTTAGGTATGTTATTGTAGCTGGACTAAGTTAGGCTTTAAATTGCCTGCTAGTCTCAGGG
>PVHP010015696.1:0-19758 GCA_004024765.1 Zapus hudsonius | reverse complement strand
ATCCCTCAGCAGGGTCCCACAGGTAGGTTCTCAATCTAGCCCAGGCTAACCTGGGACTCACTCTGTAGTATCAGGCTGACCTTGAACTCACAGCAATCCTCCTATCTTTTTTTTTTTTTTTTGGTTTTTCAAGGTAGGGTCTCACTGTAGTCCAGGCTGACCTTGAATTCACTATGTATCTCAGGGTGGCCTTGAACTCACAGCAATCCTCCTACCTCTGCCTCCCGAGTGCTGGGATTAAAGGTGTGCGCCACCATGCCCAGCTCAATCCTCCTATCTTTGCCTCTCAAGTGCTAGGATTAAAGGCATGTGCCACCATACATATAATTTTTCAGGGGGGGGAGGAGATTAAGGTAGGGTCTCGCTCTAGCTCAGGCTGACCTCGAATTCACTATGTAGTCTCAGGGTGGCCTCAAACTCATGGCAATCCTCCTACCTCTACCTACCAAGTGCTGGGATTAAAGGCATGTGCCACCATGCTCGGCTTCAAGCTTATTCTTTGGGACTGGAGAGATGGCTCAGTGGTTAAGGCACTTGCCTCTGGTGCCTAAGCTCCCAGGTTCAATTCCCCAGTACCCAAATATGTCAGACCCACAAACTGGTGGCCCTGGTGTTCTCTCCCTCTCTCTCTCTCTCTCTGTATTTCTCTACTTGAAAATGAATAAAATATTTTTTAAAAAATCATATTCTTTTTTTTAAATATTTATTATCCATAATGAGTTACATTATTTAGTGGGCAAACCATGCGTTGTTATCCCGACTTCCCCAATTCCCCCCCTCCCCATCCCTGATCAGTTGTATATCCTCCTCCGTGGGCTCTCTGTATTAGTCCTTGTGGCAAGGGATCCTGTATATCTTAGTACTCATCTCCGTCTTCCTTACCCAAGTGTGTTGTTACTGATGGGTGCTATGCCTCCGGAGCGTCTCCCCCACCATGGCTCTCACAATCTTTCCGCCCCCTCTTCCGCTCAGTTCCCTGAGTCGTGGTGGGTAAAAAATCATATTCTTTGTCTTCATCCTTCAGACATATTGCTTCTCCTGCCGCTTTATTCTACCTCCTGTATTTACACACTGACATTTTAAGAGTTCAGGCTATTTATCTTCTAGAATGTTTCATATTCTGGATGTGTTCAATTGTTCTTCATGGTTAAGTTCAAGTCTAACATTTTGGATAAGACTACCTCATTGGTGACATCATTTTGTGTCCATATTCCGCATCAGAAGTCACATGGTATCAATTTGGACAATTTTGGGTGATACCAAGTTTGATTATGTTTTTACATTTATTTTTATTTGTATGTACATGAGTGTAGGTATGTGGAGGACAGGTTGTTACCTCAGGTGCCAGTCCTTGCCTTCCACATTGTTTGAGGTAGGTTCTTGTGACGGTTTGAATCAGGTATCTTTCTGAATGCTTGGTCCCTAGCTGATGCTAATTTAGGAGAGGCTTTGCTGGAAGTGTGTTATTAAGACCGGGCTTAGTAATATTATAGCCAGCTCCCCCTGGCTAGAGTTCAACTCTCTTGCTGCTATTTTTTTTTTTTTTTTTTGAGGTAGGGTCCTAGCCCAGGCTGACCTGGAATTCACTATGTAGTCTCAGGGTGGCCTTGAACTCATGGTGATCCTCCTACCTCTGCCTCCCGAGTGCTGGTATTAAAGGTGTGGGCCACCACGTCTGGCACTTGCTGCTATTTTCTACCTCCTGTGGCAGAGGTGATGTCCAGCCTCTGCTCATGCCATGGTGTCCCCTGCCATCATGAAGCTTCCCCTCAAGACTGTATGTAAAAAAAAAGCACGAAAAAACAAAGCCCCCAAAACAAAAAAACAAAACAATAATAATAAAAAAAAACCCTTTCCTCTCGTCAGTTGTTGTTGGTCAGGTGCTTCATCCCAGCAATGAGAAGGTAACCCTCTACTTCCCTGGCCCATGGGCTTTTGGGAATTCTTGTTTCCTCCTCTCATCTCACTGAAAAGTGCTGGGATTACAGATGCCTGTAAAACCACATCCAGCTTGATATGGGTTCTGGGGATTCAAACTCGGGTACACACACTTGTGGTAAAACCCTACATAAAAAAACAAACAAGTTGGGCGTGGTGACGCACGCTTTAAATCCCAGCACTCGGGAGGCAGAGGTAGGAGGATCACCGTGAGTTCAAGGCCACCTTGAGACTACAGAGTGAATTCCAGGTCAGCCTGGGCTAGAGTGAGACCCTACCTTGAAAAACCAAAAAAAAAGAAAAAAAAAAACACAAAACAAAACAAAACCCTTTCCTAAAACATTGTGACAAAAACTACCAGAAGTAGTTAGGGGAACATAACTAGTCTTTATAGTTTAGCGAGATTAGACTGAATTCATATTCGAACATGCAGCTTCCTAGCTGATCTCAGTTGTCATTTCTCATATAAGATGTAACAGAAAATCTTCTTTGCAGGGTTGTCTGACAACCAAATTAAGTAGTATGCCCATGGCTCTCGCATCCTGCAGAATGGAAGCTTTTTGCTTTGAAGTTTTATTTTTATTTTTTTTTTTCTGTTTTATCTTGCGGTGCTGAGGACTTAACCCAGGGCCTTGTGCTTGCTAGGCAAGCGCTCATCCACCGAGCTAAATCCCCAACCCCCTGACGTTTTTTATTTGCGACAGATGCATGAGCCACCCTGTGTATCTGGCTTTACGTGGGTACTGGGTACTCAAACCCAGGTCATCAGGCTTTGAATATAAGCACTTTTAACCACTGAACCATTTCCCCAATCCCTGGGTGTTTTTTTTTTTTTTGACAGGAACAGAGAAAGTATTGGTGTGCCGATATTTTGCTAACATATTTCAGATGGAAGTACCAACTTGTGTTTGGCTTTACATGGGTACTGGGGAATTGAATGTGGACCAGCAGGCTTTGCCAGCAAGTACATTTAACCACTGACCTATCTCTCTAGCCCCTAGAATGAAAGCTTTTTTTTGTTTGTTTGTTTGTTTTGGGTTTTATTTTGAGGTATACCTTCACTCTCGCCCAAACTGACCTGGAACTCACTCTGTAATTCCAGGCTGGCCTCAAACTCACAGCAATCCTCCTACCTCTGTCTCTGGAGTGCTAACATAAAAAACCTGCTTACCATAGGGGATTTTTGTTTTTGTTTTATTAAACAAAGTATCACCAAATTGCTCAGGCTTACCTTGAACTATCTCTGTAGCCCAGGCCGACTTTGATGTTGTCATCTTCCAGCTTTACTTAGCTTTCCAAGTAGCTGGGATTACAGGCCTGACCTTTGTAACTTTCTTTCTTTCTTTTTTCTATCAAGGTGGGGTCTCGCTCTAGCCCAGGCTGACATGGAATTCACTATATAGTTTCAGGCTGGCCTTGAACTCAGCAATCCTCCTACTTTTGCCCGAGTGCTAGGATTAAAGGCATGAGGCACTACAATTGGCTCACTCTCACTTATACTGACTTTTTGCAAGCAGAGAAATAGGAGAGACAAAGTTGGGCGTGGTGGCGCACGCCTTTAATCCCAGCACTCAGGAGGCAGAGGTAGGAGGATTGCTGTGAGTTCAAGGCCACCTTGTGAATTCCAGGTTAGCCTGTACTAGAGTGAAACCCTACCTGGAAAAATAAAAAAAATAAAAAAATAAAAAAAGGAGAGACAGAGAATGGGCACGCCAGGACCTCCAGCCACTGGAAACAACCTCCAGATTCATGCACTACTTTGTGCATCTGACTTTACTTGGGTATTGGGAAACTGAACCCAGTCGTTAAGGCTTTGCAGGCAAGTGCCTTAACTGCTGAGTCATCTCTCCAGCCCCACCTTTTAAAAAATATATAAAATTTATTTATTGAGAAAGAGAATGGGCCGGCAGTGTGGTGCATGTCTTTAATCCCAGGATTTGGGAGGCAGAGATAGGGTTGCTGTGAGTTTGAGGCCTGCTGGAACCAGAATGAATTCTAGGTCTAGAGACCCTACCTCAGAAAATGAGAGAGAGAGAGAGATAAAGAGAGAGGTAGATAGAGAGAGAGAGAGAAGAGAGAATGGGGGCACCCCAGAACCTCTAGCTACTGCAAACAAATTCCAGATGCACATGATACTTTGTGCATCTGGCTTTATGTGGGTGCTGGGAATCAATTGCACTGTCAGGCTTTGCAAGCAAGCCATTTCTCCAACCCATTTCCTGAGTTCTTTCCCAATGAGTATGAATTGCTCCCATTCTTTAGTTACACACACATTCTTCCTCCCTGCACCTGTCCAGGTACCTAACTCCCACACACACTTCTCAGATTCTACAACAAAAGGTGATCTTCCCTGGAGGCATCCATGATCACCAGGAATCTAGGAACTGGGCACCACCAGGGTCTTGCCTTATAAATCGGATTAACCCATGGTTTTCTCAAAGCACAAAACAAAAGGC
Source organism: Zapus hudsonius (assembly GCA_004024765.1). NCBI lineage: Eukaryota > Metazoa > Chordata > Mammalia > Rodentia > Dipodidae > Zapus > Zapus hudsonius. Next base: position 15,364 of record PVHP010015696.1, on the reverse strand, counting down.
CTAGCATGCAGAATGTCCTGAGCTTTATCTTTAGCACTGGCATAAATTGATTGGTGGTGGGTTTGTAAAACCATCAGAGGGGAGGTAGAAGCAGGCTTTTAAGCTTAAGGTCATCCTCAACTACATAGTGAGTCTGAAGCTAGCCTGGGATATATCTATAAAATAATTAGAACTCACAGTTCAAGCCGGGCGTGGTGGCTCATGCCTTTAATCCCAGCACTTGGGAAGCAGAGGTAGGAGGATCACCATGAGTTCGAGGCTACCCTGAGACTAGTGAATTCCAGGTCAGACCCTACCTCGAAAAACCAAAAAAAAAAAAAAAAAAAAAAAAAAAAAAAAAATTCACAGTTCAGTCATTGAGGAAACAAGTGTGTTAAGTTACCATCACTCTTGGGGTGGGAAGAATTGGGTAGTCCAAGTAAACAAATGGATGCCTACACAAATTAGTTCCCATGATACCCTTTAGTTGCTATGAATAGGTCCAGATTTTAGTCTACAGCAGGTACATTTCACACAGCAGGGGTGAGGATGTGTATCCTCTCAATATTGTATTCCTTAAACTAGTCTATCTGTATTTAGGGATGAAAGCACCACCAAGGGGGGGGGGGCTATCCGATTGCTTATCTTTTCCAGTAGCAGAGGGGTAGCCAAGACCTTTGGGAGCCTGCTCCCCAATCTGCTTCTGGTACCAGTGGTTCTATTTTCCCCTTAAGATGCCTCACTGCCTAGGCCAGCCTTGAGGTCCTATACTGAAGCCATTTCCTTATACAACCCATATTATTTAGCCTAGGGTGACTTTGAACTCCTGATCCTCCCTCAAATCCTGGAATTAAAGGGATGTGCCATTATACCTGGCTTATTACCTCTCCCTCCACTCCAACTTGATGGCACAGAGATCCAGGACCTGATGCCAGACAAGTACTTTTAACACTTAGCTACCATCCCTAGCCACCCTACCCCACCAGTTGTTTTTTTGTTTGAGGGTCTCACTTTTGTCCAGGATGACCTGAAATTCACTCTAGTCCCTGGCTGGCCTTGAACTCACAGCGATTCTACCTCTGCCTAGGATTAAAAGGTATGCATGTGTTACCACAACCAGAAGCCAAGAGGCATGCCCAAAGAGTTCCTCAACTGCTACATTAGTGTAGCAGCCTGGTACCACCTCAACCAACTTCCAAGAGAAAAGCAAGTTCAGCAGACATGAAGTGAGGCAAGCACAGGCTGGGTGTGCTGTATACTTGTAGCCCAGTTCCCCAAGGACACTGAGGTAGGAGGGAGGACAGTCTGGGCTCCATAGTGATGTGTTGTCCAAAATGCAGTACATAAAATTTCAGGAATTATGTAAAAATTACACCCCATTTCAGGCTAGACACTTCAAAACATTCTTTCATACTTTTATTGGTGCTGAGGACCAGCATACAAACAGTTCAATCATACACAAGTCATAACACACGTACCGAATATCTAAAGACCATGTACTGTTTCTTTAAGTTATTCCAGTGACATCCAGCTTCAATCTCGGAGGCGTTTTCCTTGAGAGGCTCTCGTATACCAGCGTCTTCAGATGCTGACAGTCTCTACTCAAGTCCCACTGGCTCACAATTTATCATATACACTGCAATCTCAAATTGTCCATCATTCACAGTACATTATCAAAATGACTAGAACACTGGACTACCACGACCAGAGCTTGTCACAGAGGCACAGTGCTGATGGGGCAGTGAACAAGTTTTTTTTAATTAAGGAAATGGCTCTACTAAAAACAGACCAGGAGTAACTGAAAATATTCAAGACATATTAAACGCACAAATATGACTCCAAATTGCCATTTAGTCTGCTTTGTATTGTAGGATATAAAACTAACCCCCCACCTATGGAATGTTAAGCCGACACCCAAGACAGTCAAAGCCTCCCATAATTCAACATCCCACTATTTTCTGGTTGTAACAAAAAATAAACAACCAGCAAATGATTTCACTTCTTAAAAAAAAATCATTTACACTTAAAAAATGGGATGAGGTGGGATTCCCTCCTTTTAAAAAATGTTTCTAGAGCTACTAAAAAACTTGCATTTACAAAATAGTCAATAAAAATATTCCTCTGGATTGTACAAGAAGGGAGACAGGGACGCTGACGACACGATGAAGGACTAGTCAGACTTGGCTTCTTTCTCTTCCGCTTCCTCGGAGGCTGGACTCTGCAGATGGAGGAAAAGCTTCATCAGGCAACAGTCATGCCATGCTTGATTTGGTCAACAGAGGTGCACCGTACATGACTCATTTCAAAATGCATTTGGCCTCCAGAGTCTATGCTTGCAAGCCTGCATCTCTTGCTGCTACGATCTGCAACCTCCAGACTCTGGCAGTGAGCACTCGCAGAGTGGCCAGTCTGGGTCACTTTGCCTTGTTTCAAGGTTGAACGTGGAAACAAAGATCTCCTTTCAGTCTGTTCAGTGTCGTGAATTTCCTAATTTTGTGGAGTTTTTGGTTGCTATTTTGTTGTTTAAATTGGCCTCCAGGTACTGTGTTTTAAGTGATGTTTAGTGTTGCTAAGTATAAGGCAGTTGGGCTGCATCTCACAGAGAAAACACGTTTCGTAGCTGGAGAGATGGCTCAGCAGTTAAGGTGCTGCCTAAGGACCTGGGTTTGATTCCTCAGCACCACCATCAAGCCAGATACACAAAGCAGCACATGCATCTGGAGTTCACTTGCATTGGCTGGAGGTCCTGGTGTACCCGTGCTCACTCACTTGTGCTCCCCTCTCTGCTTGCAAAAAAACCTAAAAAATCTGGTAGGGTCTCACTCTAGCCCAGGCTGACTTCGAATTCATTATGTAGTCTCAGGGTGGCCTTGAACTCACAGCGATCCTCCTACCTCTCTGGTCTCCCGAGTGCTGGGACCAAAGGCTTGCGCTACCACACCCGGCATAAATAATAAAATATTTTTAAAATACATGTTGGATAGTTTCTGTCAGGCAAGTTATAGGCTCAATGTTAATAATCTACATACAATAGTTTTAAAAAAATTATTTGCGAGCAGAGAGATAGGAGAATGGATGTATCAGTACTACAAACAAACTCCAGATGTATGCGCCTTAACCAGCCCCAATACATTCTGAATAAATCAACTAAGACGTCAGTAAGGAGAAACACACTTAAAACCATGTATTATTGAGTTGTAGAAAACCTAGTCCCTGAGGTTGGGGATTTAGCTCAGTGGATGAGCCCTTGCCTAGCAAGCGCAGGGCCCTGGGTTTGGTCCTCAGCACCGAAGGAAAGAAACAAACAAACAAACAACACCTAGTCCCTGCGGTGTGCCCCAGATGTAATGGCTTAGGATTTCTAGCCATCTTTTTTTTTTTAATATTCGTGTTGTGTTAAGAGTTTTTTTTTTTTTTTAAATATTTATTTGAGAGAGAGGCAGACAGAGAGAGACAGAGAATGGGCATGCCAGGGCCTCCAGTCCTCTTGTGTATCTGGCTTTACATGGGCACTGGGGAATCGATCTCAGGTCCTTCTGCATTGCAGGCAAACGCCTCAACCGCTAAACCATCTCTTCAGCCCAAAAGAGTTTTTTAAATATGTATTTTATTTATTTATTTTCAAGCAGAGAAATACAGAGAGAGAGAGGGAGAGAGCACCAGGGCCACCACCTTGTGGGTCTGGCCTATGTAGGTACTGGGGAATTGAACCTGGGGTCTTAGGCACTGGAGACAAGTGCCTTAACCACTGAGCCATCTCTCCAGCCCACTAGCCATCTTTTACGATCTAATTACCATGGCTTAGGAGAACCAATTACGATTTGCTAACATGTAAAGGTTGGCTATGAATGCCTGATTTTCCTGTCTCCACCTGCCAAATACTGGGATCACAGGCATACACCACCATGCCTGGCTCAAACTAGTTCATGATTGAGATTGGAGCAGTAATTTGATTTTAAATCATTTAATACTTTACATGTAGTTAGAACTGGAAGCAAAATCTAAAAAAACTGTGTAATTACTGGTTATAAATCCCCGAATTTAGTGCTTGCCTAGCATGTACACATTTCTAGGTTTCAGCCCTGGCAGAGCAAAAGAGAAATTCTATATACCAAAGTTAAAACACAAAGACAGTGGAGTATCTACTGCTAGTGTTCAGAGCCAACAAGCACTACTGACCTCCTCGCTCTGTGCCTCTCCGTTCTCTGCAGGCAGGTCTTCTTTAGTCTCTGGCTTGGTCACTTCGGCCTGTTTGCCCTTTGCTCCCCTCTTCCCTTTTGCTTGCACTTTTTTGTCCGAAGGTTTATCCTATAAGGGAGGCGTGCAAAGAGCTGTACTGGAGTTTCTGACTCAGATGCCACAGTGTGCACCTTACCATATTCTACAACCTGAGTTACCTCATACACTTCACAGGAGACAGCTTAAGCTCTACCCCAGCAACCAAATACACACTAAGATTTAGAAGAGCACTTGCACATCAAGCCTTGTTACTATGATGAAGCCTAAAGCTTGAGCCATACTTCTCCATACCAGATCGCTCACTGTCTAAAGTCCCACACGCAAAAGGCAGGTGGGCATCATCCTATATAACCCTACCAGCCCCCATATTTCTTTCAAATATGAATAATCCATCTGCTACATAGTCAAATAAGACTCGCTCACAAAAGCTCCATTCACCTGAAAACTGCACCATGCTGTAGGTGTTGACTGTTACAGTTAATCCCTTGCTTTGGTATTATATAATAAGTAGCTAAAAGATCAACTTGGAGCTTATCTCCTTTTCATTTAGGTGTTTGCAGACTCTGAAACACACAGTATTAATGAGAATATAATTTGAAACCAGTTCAAAATTTAAGCAATGAGCAACATAAAAGGGCATTTCTGGCTGAACATGGTGGCACACGCCTTTAATCCCAGCACTTGGGAGGCCGAGATAGGATGATTGCTGAAAGTTTGAAGCCAGCCTGGGACTAGAGACCCTACCTCAAAGAAGAAAAAAAAAGCATTTCTGAAAACCATCCATTTTATCTACAGGGAAAGAAATTCAACAAAAACTTACCTTTTTTTTTGTTTTTGAGGTCGGGTCTCACTCTAGCCCAGGCTGACCTAGAATTCACTGTGTACTCTCAGGGTGGCCTCAAACTCAGGGCAATCCTCCTAACTCTGCCTCCCAAGTGCAACACCATGCCAGGCTAAAATTTACCATTTTTTAAAAAAAGACTCTGGTGAGAGGCTGTGGCACACCCATTGTTTCATTTTCAAAAACCAAAAATTCCCAGGCTCCAGAGATTGCTCAGTAGTTAAAGGCACTTGCTTGCAAAGCCTGTCAAGTTCACTTCCCCAGTACCCATGTAAAACTAGATGCACAAAGTGGTGCATCCATCTGGAGTTCCTTTTCAGCAACTGGAGGTCCTGGCACACTCATATTCTATCTCTGCTTGCAAATAAGTTAAAAAAAAAAAAAAAAAGACTAAGAGCAGATTAATAAACAGGCTGGGAAGATGGCTCCCTAAAGTGTCTTGCTTGCAAAGCTCACCAGCCCAGGTTTAGTTCCTAATACCAACATACACCTAGACGTACAAGGTGATGCATGCATCCGGGGCTCATTTGTAGTAGCAAGAGGTCCGAACACCCATATTCAATCTCACTATATAAAATAAAAAATATACTTAAGGTATATAAATGTATTTATTTCAGCTAACTGGTGTGTATTTGTATAAATTCAAATCAGGCTGGAGAGATGGTTCAGTGGTTGAAGGCGGTTGTGTGCAAAGCCAGATGGCTTGGGTTTGAGCGTCCAATACCCATGTATAAAACCTTACGCACAAAGAGACATGGGTCTGGAGTTTCTTTACAGCTTCAGGAGGTCCTGTTGCACCCATTCTCTCTCAAGTAAATAAATCTTTTTAATTTTCAACAGGTATATTTTTTAACTTTTTAAAATTAAACTTGAGAGAAGGGGGAATAGGCATGCCAGTGTCTTGCCTTTTCAAACTCCACATGCACGTGCCATTTTGTGCATTTGGCTTTACATGGGCACTGAGAAATCAAACCAGGATCAGCAAGCAACTTTAAATACTGAGTCATCTCCCCAGGCCTTAAATATCTTTTTTTTATTTCCCAAGTACAAACATAAATAAGGTTCCTTTATAGAAGCAAAAGACCCTGCTGTACCCATAAGCATACATACATAAGCCAGATGTACAAAGTGGTGCATGAAATCTGGAGTTTGCAGTGGCAGGAAGCACCCTTCCCTCTGCTTGCAAATAAACTTAAAGATCGCAAAACCAGATGTTCAGCCAGACGTGGTGGCGCACGCCTTTAATCCCAGCACTCCTGAGGCAGAGGTAGGAGGATTTCATGAGTTCAAGGCCACTCTGAGACTACACAGTGAATTCCAGGTCAGCCTGGAAAATCCAAAACAAACAAACAAACAAAAAAAAAAACAGATCTTCACTGAAGTTGAGACTTTTTTCCACTTAATGATGTAAGATGTTTAAGTAACAGCTTTTGAAACTACCATTACTTAGTAGGGACAAATTAACAGCCACCAGCCAGTCAGCTCTTCATCAAGAAAAGGAGCCAAAGACGTTTTTGTCTTCAAATACCAAATACAGCAAACTGAGTGGGAAGAAATTAATCATGAACTTTTCAACAGTGGCATAAAGTCGACAAGTGATTTACAAACTTCTCAGAGCTGTAGTAGTCAGAGCAAAACTGTCAGGACACAACTATGCTGCAGATAAGCCCTTCAAAAAAAAAATTATGACCACTCCCAAGTCCTGATTTAGCCCTGGCTCCCTCAAGTGGGTATCATCTGCCTAGGCACGGGTGCCCCACACCCTAGGCTTGCTGTTAATGTTGAGGAAACAAACAGAAATGAACTAGCAACAACAATAAGGCACACATCACACCGAGCAGATCTTCCTTGTAATCTGACATTAACACTTGTCACCGGAAGTTTCCTTTTTTCAAGTTTTCTTCTGGTTCAGGCTGACCTGGGATTCACTAGTATTCTCACAGTATCCTCCTACCTCCTCTTCCCTGGGGTGCAGGGGTTAAAGGGTGCTCCAGCCCTGTAGCAGCATTCATGCGACACACTGCATACACTCCCTTTACTCAGAGGGAGGAAACTGATGACACCATACCTGCTCCCCCCAGGAGTTACTGAACTTACTAAAACAAAGGTAAGTCTCATCCTGAGACGTCAGATTAAGACCCACCACTAACGTTTCCTACATTAAACGCAGCCCTGCCCCTGATGCGGCCCGGGACCATTCATTCCGGGTGCTGGGGATGCTCCGCGGATGCCCACGGCCACGGGACCCCCAGCGGCAGCCTACCTTCCCCGCGGCGGCTTTTTTGGGCTTCGATTCCACTTTGGCAGGAGCCGGTTTCTGCAAGGAAAAGCTGATCTCAGCATGGTCACGGAATACCGCCCCAAGGACACGCCCGCGGGTGGGGGCGCACCATACTTACTGCGGACAGCCGGGCCGACCTGCGCTTGGGCTGCAAGAGAAGGACACGGTGATCGGTGGCCGCGGGGCTCGGCTCCCCGCCCGCCCACCCGCGCCCGGGACCCCGCGCCCTACTCACCTCGTCCTTCGCCGCGCCTTCCGCAGAGCTGACCTGAATGGAGGGAGCAAGCACGCACACGCGTGGGCTCGGGCCTGCACTTGGGCCCGCCCCCTCCCCGGGCCGCCAGAACAATGCCCGGCCGCGTGACGTCACGCTTCCCGCCGCGGGTTCGCACCCCCACCGCACCGAACCTTCTAGAACCAGCACCGCGGACCCGGGTTCACCGCGCGCGCGTCTGTGTCCACGCGATTCCCGGCCTCGCAGGGCCCTCCGGGGGGCCGGGCTCATGCGGGCCGGAGAGCGAGCCCGCGCGCACCCCACGCGCGCCCACGCCCGCGGCGCCCACGCTCGTGCTCACCTTCCTCTTGGGCATCGTGGCGGCGCGGAGGGCGCGTGCGGAGGCTGCGGGCCGCGCGCGGCGCACCAGAACCTTCCCGGAGATGTGCTGCCTGGACGCCGCCGCCGGAACTGCTGGGACCCGCGGCGGGGGCGGTGGGAGAACCGGATGGAACCGGATTGGAGCCCGCCCCCTCCTCCACCCCCCTCCCCGTGCCCCCGCCGGCCGGGCCGCCCCCCGCCCCCATTGGCTGCGGGACCCACCGCGCCCCGCCCCCGCCCCGACCCCCGCCCCAGCCTCGGCGCGTGCCCCTGACCCAGGCGGAGGGGGCGGGCCCGCAGCCGCGACCCCACGAGCCCAGGTGCCAGATGCGGTCTGCGCGCCGATTGGCGGAAGCGTGTCACGTGGCCCGCCGTGGCCCCTCCCACTACTCCCCGGACCCCAGGGTCCCCGGGTTGTGGCTTGGGTTGGGGGATATTTGCGTAGTCTCGTGCACCGAGACCACCGAGACGCGTGCGCCCAGGCCCGCTGCACGGATGCCTGGGACGCTGGGGAGGGACTCAGTGCGCAGGCGTGGGCGAAGGAGGTCGTGGGAAGAGAAGCGGAGCGGGCGCTGTTGCGCATGCGTGGGAGGCACTGCGCGGACGCTGCTCTGTTGGCGCGCGCCTGGCCTGTTCCTTTGGTGCGGTGCGCGTTCCCGCAGCTGGGCGTACCGGGACCGTGCACGGCCCGCCGTCCAGAGCTCCGCCGCCTGCTGCTTTAGTGACAGAAGCTCGGCTTCGTGTAGAAAACGGTGAAAAAAGCTTGAATTTAAAGTATTTATAAGCAGAGAGCGAGATGAACTGGACGGACTCTAGATGCATGCACCTCATTGTGAATCTGGCTTTCCGTGGGCACTGGGGAATCGAACTCGGATTGTCAGACGTTTCAGACAAGTGCCTAGACCACTGAGCCATCTCTCCAGCCCCAAAGCTGAATTTGGAGGAGTAGAGGTGGTTGTGTTTCTCCTCCCACAGTCCCCAGGGCTGATGGCTAGAATGAAGTCTAGAAGCAGAGTTGCATGCCTTCCGTCTCAGAGCTGTGGAGGCTGGGCGGGGGCTGAAGTAAGGTCGCTGTGAGTACGAGACCAGCCCTGGCTATAGTGTCGCAGTCAGCCTAGGCTACAGTGAGATATTGCTTCAAAAAACAAAAAAAGGTGTGGTTACTAGTTCCCTGGGAGAGGAAGGGATGCACCTACCCAAGGGGTGCAGCTCAAGGTGTTTGTCTTTTTGATGAGGTAGCTCCCCTTACATCCCAAGTGCTTGTAGGGAGACCACTCTTACCTAAAGATAATAATCAGGGGGCCAGGGGCTGGAGAGATGGCTCAGTGGTTAAGGCACTTGACTCCAGTGCCTAAGGCCCCGGGTTCAATTCCCCAGGACCCACATAAGCCAGACCCACAAGGTGGTGGCCCTGGTGCGTTCTTTCTCTCTCTCCTTGAAAATGAATAAAATATTTTTAAAAAATCAGGGGGCCAGGAGATGACTCTGGTTTAAGGCACTTGCTTGCAAAGCTGATGACCCAGGTTCTAGTCCCCAGTATCTACCTAAGGCCAGATGTACAAAGTGGCTTATGGAGTTCGTTTGCAGTGGCAGAAAACCCTGGCACACCCATACTCTCCTCCCTCTTTCTGTCTGCCTCTTCCTCTGTGTCTCTCAAATAAAAATAATTTTAAGTGATAAAACTTAGAGAATTTTTCTCGGTAAACAAAACTGTAAGGTGGTCTGGGAAAAGGGGAGAGTTCTAGATCATTTTACTGTTAAGTAGGCACTCTCTCTGACGTCTTCAGGAAAACATGTATCTCCATGGGCCATCTGGTCTTATCAGTGGCAGGTTAAGTATCCTGCCTTTATCAGCAGAGAGGGCAGGACAGACTACCACCCTCAGGATGATGGGACAGTTTGCCCATGTTCTTTCCAGGTGAGCATAATCTCCCCTGTCTGTCTGTCTGTCTGTCTGTCCTGCCTCACTTGGAGTAAAATATTGAAAGGTCCATCATTTGAAAGCAGGTAAGCATGGCATCTTCATAATGAGGAATTTGCAAAAAAAAAAAATCAGGGCAGGTCTTGATCATGAAGTGACTTTCTAAAACCACAAGTGACTGAAAACTCAAAGCTGCCTTCCATTCTCACTTCTTAGTGGTTTGGAAGGGTCACGTCACCACCTGGCCTCAACAGCATTCACTGGGCTGCTACCTCGGGGTTGGCCTTCTTAATCCTGTCTTGGAATGTGCTGGCTGCCTCATATTCCCTCATCTAAACTCTGGTGTGATGTCACTCTCTCAGTGAGGACTGTCTTGTAACTAACTCCCCATGTGTTCTTTGCCTTATTTTGACCAAAACATCTGAAAAAAAAAATAGGGAGCCTGGCATGGTAGCACACGCCTTTAATCCCAGCACTCAGGAGGCAGAGGTAGGAAATCACCATGAGTTCAAGGTCACCCTAAGACTACATAGTGAATTCCAGGTCAGCCTGGGCTAGAGTGAGATCCTACCTGGAAAAACAAAAAATAAAATAGAACTGGAGAGATTCCTCAGTACCCGCATAAAGCCAGATGCACTAGGTGATGGATGCATCCTTCTGGAGTTTGTTTGCAGTGGCAGGAAGCCCTGGAGCACCCATACTCACTCTGTTTGCCTCCCCCCCCTCTAATAAAAAATGGAAAAGAAATCTCCATTCACCTTCAGTGTATATCTAAAGAAGAACACACAGGAAAGTAGAGACAGCCAGAGGTTACTGGGGAGAATAAGTGGCAAGGTGGGAGTACTGTGTCTTTGTTTTGTGACTCAGCATTTGAGAATGCTTGTCCTGTGTCAGGCACTGTGAAGGTCCTGAGAAAGAGGGAGACAGAGAGAGTGCAAGCCCATCTCCCAAGCACTGGGATTTATAATTGAATAGGAAGACAAAGTACGCAAGTTGGTCTAGTGAGGAAAGGGGAAGGAAGGCAGTGCTCCTGTGTGTGTGTGTGTGTGTGTGTGATGACCACATAGTACATTTCATGGCACGAAGACTTGCAGACTGGCATTTCTCCAGGACCTTGAGAATTGCAGAATGGCAAAGATGAAGTTATGGGAAATGCCTACGTGAGGACCAAGAAAAAGAGGCAGAAATGAGGAAGGGCAGCTAGTTATGTAGGGAGTCTGTCTATTATCCAACAAAGGATGAAACTTGAACTTACCTCATAAAGATCTTTCTCCCAAGTGAACAGAAAGTGCACTAGGTCAGAGGTGACAAGCCAGTGGCCCACAGATGCTTGCTTTGGCCCAGTTTCTTTGTTTGTTTGTTAATTTATTTACTTATAGCTGCCAACATAAGCACGTGAAACAACCAGAACACAGTTGAAAAAAAAATGATTCACATTATCTTTCAAAGTTAAACTTACACAGACTCAGGAATCCAGTTCCTTGAAACATACCTACCAGAAATGTCCATAAATTGCACCAGAAACCATGAAGCAGAATCTTCACAGTGGATATGTTCCCTATGGCCCAAGCTGGGTGCAGCCTGAGTCCCCACCAACAGGAGGATGGATGGGTAACTGGAAGACAGTCGGCAATGAGTGAAGCACACAGAACACAGGTGGACCTGACGTGTCTCCAAGGCTCCTGGGTTAAAAGCTTGCTCTCCAGTTGATGGTATTAAGAGGTAACTGGATCGTGAAGGGCACTAACTTTGTTGGTTGAATTCATTGATGAGTTTTTAAGTGAGTGGTGTATTAGGAAATGGTGTAATAGGGCATGTGTTATGGGGGAAACCAACTGCTCTCTAGTTAGACTGGAGGCCTGCTGCATGGAAGGGAATCCCTGCCTGGTACTGAAAACTTAGTTAAAAGCCTATGGCTAGGCTGGAGGGGTGGCTCAGCAGTTAAGGTCTTATGACCTGGGTTCAATTCCCCTGTGTCCATATAAAGCGAGATGCACAAAGTGGGGCAGGAAGAGATGGCTTAGCAGTTAAGGCATTTGCCTGCAACACAGAGGGACTAGAGTTCAATTCCCCAGTGCCCATGTAAAGCCAGATGCACAAGAGGGTGCATGTGTCTGGAGTTTGTTTGCAGTGGCTAGAGGCCCTGGCGTGCCCCCCCCTCGTTAAAATATTTTATTTATTCATTTTCAAGCAGATATATATATATATAGAGAGAGACAGAGAGAGAGAGACAGAGTGCATCAGGGCCACCACCTTGTGGGGTGGGTCTGGCTTATGTGGGTCCTGGGGAATTGAACCTGCTGCCTTAGGCACTGGAGGCAAGTGCCTTAACCGCTGAGCCATCTCTCCAGCCCTCTCTCTCTTAAATAAAATATTTTTAAAAGTGGGGCATATATATATCTCTCTCCTTCCTCTTTACCTCTCTCTGCTTGCAAATAAAAAAATATATTAGAAATAAAAGGAAGGAGTCAGACGTGGTGGCGCACGCCTTTAATCCCAGCATTCGGGAGGCAAAGGTAGGAGGATCGCCATTCCTCCACAAGCCACCTTTGCTTGGGTTCTATCTGCGTAGCAACTAGAATGATGACCCCAACAATTTTGGTACCAGGACGTGGGGTCATCTGTTGCTGCTAGAACCCTGATCTTGTGGCTTTGGTCTTCTGGAAGTGATCTACAGGAGGAATGTGGAAGGACTTGAAATCTCGGCCTAAGAGATGCCTCGCAGTGTTGTGAGTACAGCTTCATGGATCATTCTGGTCAGAGTTGAAAGACCTGAATGTATTGAGAACTATGAACTGTGAGGTTTGGTTTACAAGGGGGAGAAAGAACTTGGCCAGTACTGTGCCAGAAGCAGTTTGCGTGAGAGGCTTACTGTGTTCTGCCTGCCTATGTCCTGGGAACCTGTGCAGGGTTGTGTTACGTAAAGATGGACTGGTGTGAGCAGATGGAGATGGCACAGAAAGAAAGATCTTTGGGTCGAAACTGCTGCCCGTTCACTTGCAATTGTTTGAAAGATGACAACCACTGAGATTGGGCCAGCTGGTCTGCATTGGAACAACAGGAAGAATGCGGACTTTTGAAGTAAGGGGCCTGAATGCTTTGATCCCCCCTGGATTAACAAATTGGTATGAATATTAACACGGTGGAACATGAATTTGTTTTTTGTTTTTTAAGATAGGGTGTTGCTCTAGCCCAGACTGACCTGGATGGAGTTCACTATGTAGTCTCTGGGTGGCCTCAAACTCATGTCGATCCTCCTACCTCTACCTCCTGAGAGCTGGGATTAAGGGTTTGCTCTGACACGACCATGCCAGGCTCTTGAACATGGAATTTTTTTTTTCTCCAGGTAGGTCTCGCTCTAGCCCAGGCTGACCTGGAATTAACTCTGAGTCTCAGGCTGGCCTTGAACTCATGGCGATCCCCCTACCTCTGCCTCCCGAGTGCTGGGATTAAAGGTGTGCACCACCATGCCCAGCTCTGAAGATGGTATTTTGAGTAACCTAAATTTGTGTTCCTTGGCTATGTTCACTCATATTTGTTCAAAACAGTCTCTCCTTCCCTTTGAGGAGAAAGCTGTGCATTTTGTATTATCACTGTAAATACCAATACCAATTATTATTATTTTAATATAGACTGAATAGTGTACTTGTATACAGTTGTGTGTGTGTGTGTTTCATTCTTTCTTTTTTTCTGTGCTGGGGATGGAACTTAAGGTCTCATTCATACTAGACAAAACTACCACTGAGCTACATCCCAAGCCACTGAACAATGTCTTTTTGATTAATAAATGTATTTTTAGGTATACAATTTTTTTTTGAGGCAGAGTCTCACTGTAGCACAGGCTGACTTGAAACTTACTTTGTAGAGCAGGCTAGTTTTGAACTCACAGTGATACTACCCCCACCTCTGGAGTGCTGGAATTAAAGGCATAAACCACCACACCCAGTTTAGGAATACAATTAAAAATTATTTATTTGCAAGGAGAGAGAGAGAGAGAGAGAGAGAGAGAGAGAGAGAGAGAGAGAGAGAGAGAGAGAGAGAGGCATGTGCCACTTTGTGCATCTGGCTTTACATGGGTACTGGGGAATTGAACCCAGGTCCTTAGACTTTACAGGCAAGTGCACAAACCACTGAATAATCTCTCCAGCCCAGGGATACGACTTATACGTTTACATTTGTTTTTAAAATGTAAATGAGACATTTTACATGTAACTGCTTAGAAAACATTTAGTTACCTGTCAAAGTATTTTTTTTTTGAGAGAAAGTGAGAAAGAAGCAGGTAGTAATACCGATTATGATATGGGGAAAATCTTGGCTCAGTTATATTTGTTTTTTTAAATATATTTTTATTTATTTATGAGAGAGGGGAGAGAGAGAGAGAATGGGTGCCCACCAGAGCCTCCAGCCACTGCAAATGAACTCCAGACACATGTGCCTTCTTGTGCATCTGGCTTTACATGGGCACTGGGGAATTGAACTCTGGTCCTTCTGCATTGCAGGCAAACGCCTTAACTGCTAAGCCATCTCTTCAGCCCTATATTTTGTTTTTACCATTGAATTCCCCCCTTTGTGTCCTCCAATACAAAAGAATTATACACAGGGACAGAAGTAAATCTTTTTTACACAAATTTATTCTAATTTATTAATTAGGAAAAGGGGAATTGGATGGGGAAGCTTCCCAGTCACTATGTGGGAAGTTAAAGAATTCTCCAGCCACCAGTGTGGGGAAAACACGTGTCAGAGTTTAACAAAACTTATATTATTCAGCTAAATAAGTAGCAGAAGAAAATAGAGAGAGGTTCAGGAGGGAAAAGGTCTGGAGCCTGCCCCCACCCCAAAGGCCTTACCTTCCCAAGGCCTGGATATTCAGCAGTCTTTCTACTCCATTGCCACAGCTGATTGGTTCATATTTGACCAATCAGCCCCTAGGTTGTGGCTCTAGCTAGATACCTCCCACTCAAGGGGAGGTGTTTCCTGCAGATGCTTGACCCTGTCACAGCAGAATTAGTGCACCAGTGCCTCCAGCCACTGCAAAGGAACTCCAGATGCATGCACCACCTTGTGTATCTGGTTTTTGTGGGTACTGGGGAATCGAACTCTGGTCACTCTGCTTTGCGAGCCATCTCTCCAGCCCATCGTAGCTTTTTTTGTTTGTTTGCTTTTCGTGGTAGGGTCTCACTCTAGCCCAGACTGACCTGGAATTCACTCTGTAGTCTCAGGGTGGCCTTGAACTCATGGTGATCCTCCTACCTCTGCCTCCCGAGTGCTGGGATTAAAGGCGTGTGCCACCACGCCCAGCTTCATCGTAGCTTTTTTATTTATGCAAAGGGTAATTTTAAAATAATTTTATTTAGGAATAAAGGTGAGTCACTAAGTAATAGCATAAACGTTTTGGTATCACGACGAAACAGCAGGCGGAGGTCCCATCACAGGGTTGAAAAAGTCCTTCACTGCAGAGAATGGCTAGAAACAGGGCTACGGAAGCCGGGAAGGGCAACACTGGGCTGC
>PVHP010015695.1:0-36969 GCA_004024765.1 Zapus hudsonius | reverse complement strand
AAAAAAAAAAAAAAAAAAAAAAAAGAAATAAAGTGGATGCCAAACAAGGGTGGGTTCAGGACCAAGGACAGAGGCAGTAGGAGAAATGGGATGACCAAGGGGCTCCTTGTTAGATGAGTTAGATTAGAATGAGATCAGGGCACAGGTTTTTAGAGGTTGTGGAGGAACATAATAGACCCCAGAATGAGAAATCAACCTGTGCAGTTATCAGGACAGATATCCAAGTGCAAGAAGACGGAATTAACATTACTTGCAATTGGAAATGGGAAGAATTGTCATGAGAACTAGAATTAGGTTTGAACTTTCAAGAAAAAAAATACATTTCTGGCTATGGGAAACATAATTATGGTAAATGTGTTAACATGTTTACAATGACAGCTTGACTTTTCTCTGCAATGAAAGTACATAAAGAAAATAACTTTGAAATGCTGTATTAAATCTCACTTCTGAGGGCCCTCAGTGGAATGGGGCAGGGAGGAGGGAAACACGTGAATTGTACATACAGTTTCTACTTATTAAAAATAAGAATGAGAGAGTTTCTTTCTGATGAGAACCCCAGGCAGTACTGTGTGCTCGGTCATTCCTTTTCTTCCCCAAGTCTCTAGCTTCTTCTTCCTCTCCCAGTTTCTCAGACTCCAGTGGCCTCAAGCAGAAACCATGGTAGAGATCAAAGAAATATACCTGACATGTTGGTGTGAGCTTATAAATAAATACATGCATCCCAATTGGAGTAAAGTTTTTCTTGGGTAAATGAGAAAGTTGCTGCTATTTTTGCAGTTTTGACAAATGGGGGAAATAGTAATTTGGTATAGTGTTCATTTAGAAATTTACTTTCTGGTATACCGATTTCTCATGAGGTGATCCAAAATCTTTTGAGTTGAGAGCATTAGAGAGTGGGAGAATCTCACTGAAATTGTTGTGTCTTTGGTCAGAATTGAGTGTGGGACTACCCTTTAAGATCGGGGAAACAAGTGAAAATGCAGACAGTGGAGAGAGTCTCTAAGTTTCTTTTCATTTAAAACTTCTCTTTCTCAGAGTTCTGAATAGATTCAGAAGTAAAAAATAAAATATTTTTATATATTAATCTGTGTGAGAACACAAAATGAAAGTTATTCCTTAGACTCTTTCTAATGGGTGCATCAAAGTAGGACTGTATGTTAACAGGTGCCTTGTGATATTTCAATGCATGCATATGTTAGACACATATATCTCCTCAAACTTTTATTATCTTTCTGTGAGGAAACTTTCAAAATCCTTCCTTCTGGCTGTCTTAAACATCTGTCCTTACTGCTGAGTCACAGTACCGTGTGTCAGCACACCAGGGCTTCTTGTTTGTTCCCATTTGACTAGAAGTCAGTGCACGAAATCAGCCTTACTCCCTCCTCTCCGCTCTTGTCCTCTCTTCCCCGTCATCCCCATCTTCAGACTCTGGTGACCACCTTTATGTTCTCAACTTCTGCTGGTCAGCTTTCTTCTCCGTTGTGGACAGACTACTTCTATGAACTTTCATTTTAGCACCCAGGATTAGAGCAGTCATTCTCCCCTGTTCCTCTCAGAAATTCCAAGGATCTTTTAAAAGAAGCATACTTTCTTCTTGGTCCACAATTTGTTTTGTTCTGGGATGAGTCTGAAAGATCTCTTTCTCTGTGAATTCAAATATTAATGTTCATTTATAATGTATGCCTACATGTGACAATCATGTACTCCCCCTTTTTGTACTTCTTTTTGCCATCAACATCATTTAGTAAAAATATATTTCGGTTCAGTTTACCTCTAAGGCCAAAATATAAACATTTTGAGGGAAAAGCTTTAGACTTCTTGTTTTTCTCACTGAATATAATGGAGTGCTTTGAGATTTGTGTGTTCCTTAAATGCACGTGGGATCAAGGGAAGAGCTTAGTTAGAATGATAACAAATAATGATATTGTGTGAGTTTGCCAGCCATACTGTGTTTAAACTGACTGCTAATTCCCATGCTGAGCTCTCAAAGTCACAGATTTAATGTGTAATTCCAATTGATTTAGAGTCAAATGAAAGTACTGGGAACGGAAAGCTGTTGGCACTTTGTAATAGCATGCAATAAGTTTATAGACTTTGAAGCAGTATTTTTAACCTTGGCATTTGTTTCAGAATGTGTTTTATTTCACACTACTTTTGCTAACTACTGATGGAATATTGGATTATTGAACTGCGGAGTTCATAATACTCCCATCATTTGTCAGTACAGTGTTTGCAAAACATGGTATTAGTAGAAGTTGTGATGCTTAGTGACAGTTTTTAATCTTCTCTGTGACAGCGCTCTGGAGACTGTGAGATGTAAGCAGCAGTGGAAAGTTAAGGTAATGTGTGGAATTACCTGCAGATGCCAGACACAGATTCAATATTGTCCTGGTATTTTTTTCACCATCTCTTTGCATGACAATGTTCATCATCATTCTAAATAAAAATTAGACTCATTATATTTTACAACTTTAGGATTAGGCAGAACGATATAAATTGCTGATATTTGATATTTTTGACTCATCAAAATGGTGATATTTGATTCAACCTAGTATTGAGCTATATAAATTTATATTATATGTGCATATTACCTTAAACAATGTTTTTTATAGATGAATCCTATGTAGTTTTATTTAAATGCCAGTCTTGGCCATGGTTGGCTCTGGGATGATTATTGAGTGTTTTGGTTTTTTTTTTTATCTTCAGGATAGAGGGACATGTGATAGTCTGACTTCTCATAGCACAGAATGACCAGTTTTTGGACACAGGATTTGTTAAGTAATTGTTGTCATGAGTACTGCCACAAACAACTCAAAAACCTCCGCAGTCTGCAATGAGTGTTGTTGGAAGTCCTATTTCTATTGCTTGGTTAGGACAGTCAAAGAGGCAACATTTATGGTGGAGAAATATGAGAGTGAGAAAATTGTCATATGTCTTTAAAGTCTGTGATTATAGAATGCGTTTGCAAAGGGGAAAACTATCAAATGATAATGTTGAGGGCTGCTTTAGGACAAAGCATGGGTATCATGCATAGGTGGTTCCATTACAGAACACTGTAGAATCTGTTACCTAACAAGACAGGACATGCCCTCTGGGGAAATGTGACAGACCTTCCTGATAGGCTGGGCAGTCTGATGGAGCAATGGAAGCATCTGCCCCAGAGCACTAATGAAAATTCACACCATGCATTATTATGTTTTCTATGCAAAAACTATGCCACACAGGCTCGTAACATCTGGTGTGGATATGTTATCCACATGTTTATCATTACACAAATTCACCTGAAAGAGTATATTTATCTGAATGTGTATAAACATTTGAGTTAGACACAGCAAATGTAAAATGACTGAGCTAAAACAGCCATGCCGTGTTTGTGTGCCTGTAATTTGTCTGTGTAAAGAGATTAAAGTCTCTATTAAGCACTCAGAAACAATTGTAGGCTAGGTATATTACTTTCCTAAATGTCACCCATGTCTGACAGTTGTAAATGAAAATGATTTCTCATAGATTGCACAAAGCGGTAATCTTTAATCAATTGTACAATACAAGCAAACTCCTTCCAATTATTTTTGATGAGGTGCAATGAATCACAGCACACAATTTTAAATATTAATTCACATACTATGCGGGTAAATGTTTCTACCAGATGAATATCAGTTATGGCCTATCATTTGGTGTCAAATGAGACAAGTTTCTTCATACTTGGACACATATGCAACTCATATTGATTCAGGAAAATGCAAATATCAATATTTCAGTAAATGTAGTACACCATTACCAAACATCTTAAAATGTTTTACTCTAGGCAAGATAACTGCTTTTGATTCTTTCACAGCATTATTTAGATGTGAAATATTAAACCAAGACAAGATGTTAATTATTTAACACTCTAATAGCCCAAGGATATTACTGATATTTGAGTAGGAAGTGTGATAGAAATCCAAGTAGCATGTTGTTCTAGTTCCTTGCTTACTCATTCTGCAGCAAGTTATTTAGTCTCCCCAAGAATCAGATATTTTCAAAAATATGATGTTTATTTTTGAGTTGAGGTTTTGCTCTGTTAGCCAAGGGCTAGACATCAACCACCAATCCTCCTGTCTCAGCCTCCAGAATTCTGGGATTACAGGTGTGTGCCACTATGATGTCTGGCACAATCGATTTTCTCTTCTGTAACATGTAAATAAAATATCCTGTCTCACAGAGTATTAATGAGGATTAGATGAGTTGAATGCACGAAAGGTGTCAGAAAGTTGCCTGGGCCTACACCATTCATAAGCATCATTTAAAGTAACTATTCTAGTTACTATTCCCCAAAATGTATTCTTATCCTTAAATGTGAAGCAATTTTAAAACACCTTTGCTGCCTTCAAATATGGACAAAATTCAAGGATTGAAGAGGTTTAGGCTAAAAAATAATGAAAGCTATACACCGACCACATAGAAATACTTTGAGATGCTGCAGACAGAATTGTCCTCTATTCTTGAATGTCTGTGCTTTGTCTCCTACTATAAGGACATTGCAAAGAAAGTGGCCGTCTAAATCAGGAAGAGTTCCCTCAGTAGGAGACAAATGGACCAGAAACTTCATTTTGGGTTTCCAAGCCTCTAGAACTATGAGAAATACATATTTAAACCACCTATTGTACTTTGCACTTAGTGAAAATGACATAATTTTGATAGAATCCAATCAGAAATCCTTCTTGGTTATGCTGTAGAATTTAGTTATTAAGCAGATTGTTAAAAGTTAGTGCAATGAATTATAAAGTGAATATTAATATATACTCAACACTAGTCAATAGACTTTCAGTTTTTCACAAATGATTTAATTAAATATGAGTTCTGAAAATTACTTATACAATATATTTAAGCTATGTTGGAGTAAATGAACATATGCAATATTACTGCTTAAGTACATGGCATTTGTTTATATTCTGAAATTTTGAATTCATTTACAGATTTATAGATATTATACTACTACATAGAAGATGCAGACAGTATATTATACATGTTAAAACCTTAGAATTTGTGTCAGCAGAATGACCTATGGGCAGAAATATCCATATAAAGCCAAGTGTTCATTTGTATTACTATGAGATAATACAATACAATCAGTGTTGGTCATACTACTATGAATCAATATCATTTACAACATTTTATGCAACAATGGCATATTTTATTTTTCCTCTATTCTCCATACAACGATACTCTCTTCAATTTTTTTTTTTGCTACTAATAACATGAAACCACAGACTGGATACAGTATAAAGAAAAAAACAAGGTTTACTTTGGCTCATGATTCTAGTCCAAGGCAGGCACCCTACCACTGAACTAAACCCACAGTCCTATTTTTTAATTTAATATTTACCTCACTCTACATCTGTGAGGGAAGATACAGTATCTTTAAGGCATTTGACCGAAAGTATCTGAGCAAAGGCCAACAAATACATCCGTTCCAACAGTCCATAGATCCCTGACCTGTAAAGGTGGGAGAACCATGGAAATAACTTTTGTCTTTGATTTGACATTTCATTATTATTACTCAAAATTTGATGTGTATAACAAAAATTTAATTGAAGAAATTTTTGACATGTAAAGATATATAAAACATCACACCAAGGTGTCTAGATCTCCTCATGTCTATCCCGGTTCCCCTAGCTCAACAGTTCTGTGTCCCCAAAGCTCAGCTGAACACTTTGAAATGAGATAGTCATCAGTATAAATGTCATTTAATATTCTGGAGATCTTCCACAAATGAATTTCTCATAAAAATCTCATTTTCGTTTTCAATAAAATGGAGATAATACCCATTACAATTGCTCAAGGATTAATAAAACAATACTTGTGAACCTGTTAGCATTGTACTTTATAGTAGGCCTATTCATATCTATTATACTTGAAATGATATTTATCATGTTAAGTCCTACAAATTTAACTTGTCATTGTTAATGTTAACAACATTGTTAATGTTAACAATTTCCCTCTTTTCTATTTAACATAATCTTATAAATAAAAATAGGTGTAATTACTCTCTTGCATTTGCTGTAATATTTTGGAGTTTTGAGGGATTTTTTTCCTTTATGATATTTAGATCTACTTTACAGTTCAGGAGCTTCCAACATTTACTCTGTTTATTTATGAATCATATAGGAATCTCAAGTGTGGATGTGAAGTTATTTAAGAAAGGTTTAAATAGAAACCAACTTCTTAATTTTAGTTCTTCAAGTATAGCTACATGGGAATGGTCATTAAAATGAACTGATTGACCGGGCGTGGTGGTGCACACCTTTAATCCCAACACATTAGAGGCAGAGGTAGGAGAATCACTGTGAGTTCAAGGCCACCCTGAGACTTCATAGTGAGTTTCAGGTCAGTTTGGGCTAGAGTGAAACCCTACTCAAAAAACACACACACACACAAAAAAAAACTGGTTGAAAGAACAGCTTATGTTTCTCTCTGGAAAGAAATAAACCTCCTCTAAATGTTGAGAACATTTTTGAAAATTCTGTATGTAGTAAATGGTGTTTCTTGGTGGTCAAGTTCTCTTAAGCTTACATTAAAGAAAAATGAGATAGAGGATTATAGAGTCTGGAGAGTAAATTAAGTGAGAACAGAGCATTGTGTAAGAAATATGTCAGTTTAAGAAAGTCCTAGCTCGTATTGAGCAATGGAGGGACACCCACAAAAGCTAGTTTCATCATGTTAGTTAGCTGAAGAAAAAGGAGGCACTCACTGTAAAGGATGAAGATATTTTAAGAGGCACTATCTGCTTATTTATATTTTAATAAGTATAAATTTTGTATTTGATCATATGTCATAGTGTAGATGTAAGCATTTATCACATGATTTAAATATACTCAATTTACAATAACGTTATGAATCAATGATTTTTAAAAGCACAATATTTCGAACACTCATGCAAACAAATCATCATGTCTTTGCTGAGGCGAAATCTTAGAATTATTGAGCTGCTGGATATTGACATGAAGCTTTCCCCAGTTTGTATTGACACACAAGAAGTTTACAGCTTTGGAATCTCAGATATGCAACTCTCATATTGAGACAATTGAACTATTTTCTGTAATTTGTCTGCATATTTTGCCATTACTTCCTGTTAAGGACTTCTTACTTATATCCCAGCTAACTCTTTTTTGCAATAATTTAGACCCCTGGCTACTTTTTGTGCCCTCGGTGCAGGGAAGAATAGCTAGTGTGAATCCACATTATATCCTGAGAATACATTCATCTTCTAACCTCCCTCACTCTTCAACCCAAGATAGAGCAATGATTTTTAATTTTTTCTCATATGCATTCTTTCTTTGTATCATATGACATCAGAAAAATGCAAATTAAGACAACAGTGGAAGACCTCTGCACATGTATTAGAACAGCCAATAATCCAGGAAAATTGCAATGTATATGCTCATGAGAATGGGAAGAAACAGAAGTTCTTCATTGCTGGCGAGTAAACAAAATGGTACAGCAGTTTGGGAAGACACTTTGGAGTCTTTGACCAAATTTCATATATACTTATCCCCATGGTCTCGTACGGTCCACCTGGGTCCTTATCCAGAGGAGTTGAAAACTTATGCCCACACAGAAAACTGAATATTCATCATAGCTCTCTTCACAATTGCTAAGCTTTTAGTAAGCAATTAAGATTTCCTTTAACAGGTGAACAAGTATACTGTGGTACAACCAGATCATGAAACATTCTTTGGCACTAAAAAAGAACATGATTTAGCCATGAAAAGACATCATGAAAACTTAAATGCACATTACTGAGTAAAAGAAGCTCGTTTGAAAAGATTAGATATCATATGATATTAAATATGTAATAGTCTTGAAATGACAAAAGTATGTAGATTTTTTTTATAATCAATGTTTTTAAAAGATTATTGATGAGAGCGTTGAGGACACCATCGTGGAAGATATTTATTGCTGTACAGTTGTTCAAACACCCTCAATATGAAACACAAGAGTAAACTCTAAGCTGTTGGGTAATAGGGATACGTCAATGCAGAATGACCAAGCAGAATAAATGTATCACTCTGGTGGCAGTTGTTGCTAACAGTAGAGGCTGTGCATGTGTGGTGAGAGAGAGTAAGTGGAAAACCTCTACACCCTCCTCTCAGTTTGGCTATGCAGCCAAAACTGCTGTAGAATAATCAACCCAATCAGAGAAAGTCCGATATGGGAAAACTGACAGGGAGCATTGATGCTGAATTGATGTTGGACCGAAAGTCCATCTCTAAAGTGAACATCAAAATCAGCTTATTCTTATGGAAAAATATTTCTTCAGTAACCTTTTAAAATGACATTTCATCCATAATAATTTTTGAAATTTTATTTATAGAAAGTAAATTAAAAATATGTAGTTAAGAAAATATTTCAATGCAATGATTTTCATTATGAAAATAACACCTCAATGTTACTTTCAGAAAGGCTGAGGTTAAGTGCAATAAATGCCAGTAATAGCAATATAGTCTGAAAGTGAAATTAGCAAGATTTTTAAAATATCTTGTGTCTGAAGTGTGAAGAGAAAAACGTTCCAAATAAAATTTTCTTAAAAGGTCAATGTCTTAAAGTCATGATATTTATGATCATTTCTAGTTGTGAGATGAGCACATCCGTAAAACTTTTTATATGTGAGAAGAAAAGACTTTATAAGTGCAGTGCATGAAGTCTGGTGCATTGCTTAATCATGGAAATTCAGGTCGTAATTTCTGCTTGTTTTCTCCTTACAAATATGCAGCTGGGATGGATGACTGGGAAAAATCAAGATGATCCCACAGATATTGTCAAAGAGATGCTCTTTGGATTAAAGCTTTGGAATGTTGTAAAGCAACATATACTCTTTTTTGGCTTTGATATAGAAATCATTTCAAGATTCCAGATTATTCAAGAACATAAATGGAAATTTTGCAATTAACTCTACAGAGGGAGTGAAAGGAATGATATATTTGCAACGTTTAATTTAATAATATACTGGAGAAAAAAGATAAAATATTTACACCAATTAATTCCCTATTATATTATTTTCTGAGTCTGTATTTAGACATTTTTTAAAGTGAAGAAATTAAATACGTAACATGTGATTTCCAACTTCAAACTGTCTACATGCAAGAGTGTGCATGGCAGATTACAATGCAATAAATAACTGCCATTTTCAACAGTACTTAATAAATGACCGGGTTTTACCAAGTCATTTTCTTGCATTATTCAAGAAATTTCACTTCTATTAGATTAGCACTATTGTAGTTCACCATTTATGATAGACATTTAGAAGACTTCAATGGAAGCTCTTTCTCTGTTGGTAGTTGTCATATTTAGGCATACATTATAAATGAACCTTAATATTTGAATTTACAGAGAAAGAGATCTTTTAGACTCATTCCAGAAAAAAAACCAAATTGTGGACCAAGAAGGAAGTATGCTTCTTTTAAAGGATCTTTGGAATTCCTGGGAGGGACAGGAGAGAAAGACTGCTATAATCCTGGGTTTTAGTTTTCTTGTTCTGTTTTTAAATATTTTTATTTCTGAGTGTGTGTGTGAGAGAGAGAGAGACAGAGACAGACAGAGACAGAGACAGAGAGAATGAGTATGAAAACCAGGGTCTCTTGCCATTGCAAACTCGCTTTGGATGCAGGTCCCATTTTATGCATCTGGCTTTACGAGAGTACTAGGGAATCAAACCTGGGCTGTCAGGCTTTACAAGAAAACTTTTAATGGGTGAGCCTTCTCTACAGCTTCTGGGCGTCATTTTTCATGAACACCATCCACTTATTTTAGACAGGGTTTTTCACTAGCATGGTGGCTCCTCAAGTAAATTGGACAGGCAGAAAAGTTGGGCTTGGGGGCCTTTCTGTCTTCACCTCCCCAGCACTAGGCTCACCAGCACCCATCATTGCACCTGGCTTTTGTTACTTGGGTTCCAGGGAGCAAACTGTGGTCCTTATGTTTGGATGACAAACACTTTACTAAAAGACCTACCACAAAGTGTTGTATGTTAAAAATACATACAAGCCTATGGATATTTCAGTGAATAAAATAGTTTGGTTTACTAGATCTAAGTTTGGAAGGATAACTAAACAATAAAATTATGGTGAAGTAAGACTGTCTGTGCCCTCCTAGAGGTAGGAGAACCAGGCTGTGCAGCACAGGTCTCAGGTATGTGCTACCTTTGTGTCCACCCCAGTATTGCATATAGGTCACCCATACCCACCTGGAGAAAGGTGGACAAGGCTGTCTGGCACAGGTCTCTGGCAAGTGGCACCATAGGCCCAACCCTGTCCACAGCCCAGTCTTGCATGCACCTGATCATTGCCACCTGCCCAGAGTAAGGAGGACATGGTATGGGTCCCACTACCCTGTTGCACAACCTAACAGCTTGTGTAGATCACACCTATGAAAACCCCAGAGCATGGCTGACCAGATTACTCTTCAAAATTTCCAGGAGAGCTGCTATTGCTACATTCTCAGAAAGACACAGAGGCTATCTCCAGATGGGCAAACCCCAATGCAAAACAAATAAGACAAGAAGCCAAGGCAAGATACCTCCACCAAGAATTCCCGGTCCCATACACAGTTAAACCCTTCAATGATAACTACTTAGAGGAAAACTCAGACAATGAATTTCAAAATGAAATTATGATAAGCATTATCATAATTATGCTCAGTGTGAGGGAATTCATGCCTGGTATGTGAACCAAGTCAAAAGCCTATGACTTTGAAGGCCATAGACCCTAGAGGGAAGATTCTCCTGCTCTTTGGCTAAATGGGGAGGTTATGCCCATTAAAAGATCTCTTAGTGTTTATGTTTATCACTTTGATAACGCTGCTCTCACCTTTTTTTAAAGAACTGATTTTGACAAATGATGTTGAATACTGGGGAGACCCAACACTCATCAAAATAATAAGAGAAAATCACCTGCCTAGCACTGGACAAGTCACCTCTATTACACCTGCCAGGGCTAAGGAAAGTTTACAGAGGAAGTGGCAGATGACATATGAGTGCTGTTCTCACTGCTAGCCAAAGATCCTTCTTCATGGAGATGGCAGTGGGCACTGAGGGCTCTCAAAACTCATCAAAGCAGAAAATAAGAGGTCACTGAGCTCAACACTACAGGGTGCTTGTAACAAGCTTTCCAAGCGCAGGGAACACTGTGAAGGGGAAGAAGAAAGAATCCAAGAATGCTAAAGTTACAGAGTGAGTTGGAGGGAGGGGTGGGAAGCCATACTGTGGGGAATGGCCTTGCTCTCAGGAATTGACTAGTATATTCAGGACAGCAAAGTGATAACCCAGATTCCCACTTATGAGGGTCCTCAGTGGAATGGGGGTGAGGATAGGGAACAGAATTGGGATAACCTGACTTCAATATGATCAATTTTCAGTATGTTAATATATTAAAGTTCACAATTAAAATTATAAAACATATGTGGAGATGTTTCATTAATAAAATATAGGTTAATAAAGAAGAGAAGAACAAATGAATGGATATGGAAGATAGTTTTGGAGGCCAATTCTCTTTGGATTTCTTACACTTTAGATTTTGCTGAATATGCTAACTCTTAAGTCCCTTGTGATTAGACTATTTCTAAAGCTCATTCCTCAAAGTTGAAATATAAAGTCATGTTTCTTTCCTCCTTTGTGCAAAGAGCAGACATTTTGACTTCTGTAAAAGCAGTGGCCCTCCTGAATTCAGCTGTTCTCATTTGTGGCTCATGCAGCATCCTTCAGGGTGTGTGCTGACTCTGGTCATGGAGGAGTTGGGGGTGTGTTAAGAAAAACCAGTGGAAGAAGTGTGCTGACATTTGGGCTGCTTTCTACAATGAAGACCATTGTATCTCTTTCTCAGGGTTTTCACATCAAGTGTTAATCTAATTCACTTACAAGTAGGGTAAAATTGGAAATTGAAGGCCTGATAATCATTAAGGTGTGCTCCTGGAAAGCTAAATCAGACTCAGATTCAAGAGTCCATCCCTGAAGAACTCTGGTCAATCTACTGCCTTTATTCATAGACAATAGTATTTAAAAATATTTTATTGTCAATAATTAGATACATTGTATGATCAAATCTTTTGATGATACCCCCATTTCCCTCCTCTTTGTCCCCAACCCTCCTCCGTGGGCATATTGGATTAGTTCATGGGGTAGGGGTTATGAATTGCACAAAAGGTAGCCAGTATTTTTCTCCTTTGTGTGTTGCTAAGAGGGACAATGTCTCTGGATATTCTCCTCCTCTTATAGGGCCCAAACAAAACCTATGAGAATGTGGCGAGACCTATCACCTCAGCAAGTCAGATAACCCATGAAAGGACAATGGAGACAGTCACCAAGGACACCCAACACCAGAGACACATAAGATATTAACAATAATGCAGTATTTTAATGCCTGCTAACTTGAAAGACCATTCTTCTTCTTCTATCATTGCTTTCCATGTTTTAATTTTGAGGTAACACATTTTCATGTCATTATGGTCTTACTGGTTAGGTATGCTGTTTCATACCTCCTGAATATACCAAAACTTTAGGAATGTTTTCTATTTTGAATGTAAAATAAGATAGTATTTAAATTGAAAGTGAATCAAAGCTTTGTATCTCATTCTAGTTCACTTACACTTGCTGAGTCCTGCTAGGCATCCACTGTGTTCCAGACATTACAGGCTTCTGGCAAGATGACAGATATGATATAATCTGTGTCCATTGAAAAGCTCAGTATGGCTTCTCCTCCTTCGTTCCTGGATCTGTCAGCCTATGATTGTGAACTGTATGCTCAGAATTGTTACTAATAGCCAAATTATGACTTTGGCTAATATTTGCCAAATGTTATTAGGGAACTCAATGATCCAGTGACAGACCACAGAAACAAGAGAGCGCATCCCTTTTAATGACAGTGCTTCCTACATTGGTTCTTTATGCTGTTGAACTGATTTGGAAGTCTGTGGATCAACTTAGGCCAAGCATGCCTTATTTTTTCCCTGTTTTTAATAACTATTGGATTAATTTCTTTTTTTGCTTTAGGCTTCTTTCTCCTTGGGATACACCTATCTCGGTCTATCTGCATCTTAGCCTCTGAATGGTTGGTTAACTAATCCTAGTGGAATCCAGGAGGATGTGTATTGATGACCTCCATTCCACAGCTAGAAGAAACACGTGTAATGTGGGTCCTGATGGCCTATGAAACACCAGTCTTGTGTCTTCTGGATGTATTCTGTGAGATTCAAGTTGGAACTACACCCAGAACCTAACTTTTCATTGGAGTTTCCTTTAGCATTTTCCCATTATTTGTTCATTTCAGCTAGTGAGCAGGATTGAATTGATACTTTGGTCCCTTCTCCTTACTTTCACTTGCTTACTGAAGAGCTGACGTAAAAGTCTTTTGTCTTAAAGGTAGCATGTTATAATGTTATCGTTCAGTGCTTGGAAAGTTGTCTCTGATCCAAGGAGCAAGTTAAAAAATGCTATTTGCTGTGAATTTGAATGACAAGAAAATTTTTTCTTCATTTTTCAAAGTGATGTGGCCATCTGCTTATCTATTCATTTCCCACCTGCCTATCTACCTTCATGCTTTTATGACGTCTGTGTGTGAGTGGAGCAACTTCATTTTAATCATAGTCTTCTAAGTCCATGCAGATGAAACCAGGAGAAAAGGACAACAAATGCTTTAATTATTCTCCCTATGTATTTGATATTAAATGCAAAATTAGTTTATCTGAAATATGTACACAATGTCAATCTCACATGATTTTAATTTGGTGTTAGAGTTGACATTAATAAAATAAGCATTTGTGTCTGTTGAGATTTATGGATTTATTTTCTTGAACTATGCCTGGCATTTAGCTTAGCTTGGGAATGGTAAATAAAATAGTGCCTTATTAACAGAGGAAATCATGTTCTACATAGGTTATAATTGCAAATGCTCACTAAGAGAACTATAGTAATAAAATATTTAAAACAGAAAAACTGAACTTAGTGTTTAAGTAGAACAGGTAGCTGTAAGTGAATTAAATATCTAACATTTATATACACGACAGCTGTCCTGAAGGCAGAACTGGAGTCGTGTACAATTAGAGGATTCCCCTTGCCTTTTCCATACTCCTTGAAATTACTTTGCTTCACTCCAAGCTCCTGCCTTGATTACACTCTGTCTTCAAAAGTGTCAGGGAAACTTTCTATGCTTCTTTGCCTATGCCTTTTTTCTGCTCTACTCACAGGGATCCAACCATCCACTTCTTCCATAGTCATCTTTGGGCTTTACCCAAAACAAAAATTTAGGGATCTTTGACCTCTCTTGAACTCTGGAAGTTTTTGAAATCACTATTATTATATCTTTTCAGGTTTCTTTTAAATATCCATAATATCTAGACCACAACTCTTATTCTGAATGATATACATTTAAATTGATCACATTAGATTTTTATCCCACATAAAAACCAAGGTTAACAGCTCAGATATTCCAAGATTTTATATTTTCCTCTTCCAAATCATATCATAGTATGCTCATCCACTTCTGACCCAGAGTGAAAGCTACCTCATACATTGCATAGAGACTATATCTTATCAGCTCTCTGACATGTTGTCAGCCTTGTTCTTCAGGGGTTCCTTCCCCTCATGTCATTGGTAAACACATACACCACCTTCCTTTGATTTTTACCATTCTTCACCCCTTCTTTCCTCCTTCACCAAAAATGCATCTGACAGCATGGCCAATATTTCATTTTACAAACTAATTCCCAAGTTCCCACTAATTACTTAACAAGCAGAAGTTTAGTTCCCAAGGAAGCTACTCTTCCTGCAGTCCCTTCTTTTTTTTTTAATAGAGGCAATATTTTATTATGAAGATATCAGGTCATGGGAATTATAAATTTACACATCTTTTTAAGAGATTTTTTTATGGTGAACTGTAGTATGAGCATATTGTAAATTGATCTCATTCCCATCAGGTCTATCCTTGGCTGCTCCCTGTCTTCCTCCCCCATTGCACTGAATTAGTTCCTCATTGGGGTTCTGCTAACACTGTGGGGTCATGGAACTACTGTGGGTTCCTATGGGGAGGACACTATGCTTTCCCACTCCATGGCTATTACATTCTTTTGCCGCCTCTTCAGCAATAATCCCTGAGCTTTGGAGATCATGTTAGAGGTCGCCTTAGTGTCGAGCTCTTGGCAGCCTCTGCTTTGAGTCTCTTCAGTGTCTACCACCATCTCCATGGAGAAGGTTTTTAGGCTTGACGGAAGAGCAGTAGTTGTTTTTCATCAGCCTCTTCCTCTGTAATGATTCCTGGGCCCTTGCAGATGTAACAGAGATGACTTGTGCTAGATGGTCAGTTTTTTTTTTCTTATTCTGATATGTCTTGGGTCTTCCTGGTACCGTCTGCCATCTGTCAAAAGCAGATTGTCTAGCCAAGAGCAAGAGCAGCATTGACAAAAGGGAACAAACAAACATTCAGAAGAATTTTTGTTTTTGTTTATTTTGTTGTTGGTTTTTTTGACTCAAAGTATATACTTTTATTATTTATTTATTCATATCTTTATTATGAATAAGTATATACATTGTATGATCAAATCTTGTGAATGTGTTTCTATTTCCCTCCTCCCTGTCCCCTACCCACTGGGGTACTTCCTCTGTGTGCATACTGGATCTGTCCATAGGTTAGGGAGTTATGAATTGCACCAGAGGGAGACAGTTTTTCTTTTCTTTCTTTTTTGTATATATGTGCACATTTATTTAGTAAATACCTGCTTATCCATTTTTGTTAAAGTACATAAATTCTATTTTGTTTTGCTTTTTAAAAATATATATTTATTGTCCATAATGAGTTACATTATTTAGTGGGCAAACAATGAGTTGTTATCCCCAATTCCCCAATGCCCCCCCATCCCCAATCAGCTGGATATCCTCCTCCGTGGGTCCTCTGGATCAGTCCTTGTGGCAGGGGACCATGGATAGCCTAGTACTCAGCCCGGTTCTCCTGGCCCAAGTGTGTTGTTACTGAGGGGTGTCATGCCTCTAGATAGTCTCCCCCACCACGGCTCTCACAATCTTTCTGCCCCCTCTTCCGCTCAGTTCCCTGAGTCGTGGTGGGTGGGTATTAAGGCTGCTTTAATGTTGTGAGCTTAGGGGTCTTCGTGTCGAAAATTGTTGGTTTCTGTCACCCTGGCTTAGTTTTTCTTTTCTTTTCTTTTTCTTCCCTCTTTGAGTTTTGTTGCTGAGGGGAGCAACGTCTCTGGATATTCTTCCCCACCATGACGCTTACAATCTTTCTGCCCCCTCTTCCACTCAGTTCTCTGAGTCACAATGGGTGAGTTTTAAGTCTTCTTGATTGTTGTGATCTTAGATATCTCTGGGTCTTTGCCCTGTGTTGTGTTGGATATCATTGGTATCTATATCCATTGACCTTTCATGGGTTATCAGAATTGCTGTGGTGATTGCTCTCCTGTGAAGGCCAGGTGTGATTTGTCTCCTGCCAGGATGTCAGCCATCATCCAATGTCTTGTTGGTGGAATTGAGTTGTCCCCGGATCTCTCAATGCCTTCAGAAAAATACAAATAGAATATCCATCAGAGAATGAGATCAATATAGGTTAAATGAGACAACATTGTTATTTTGGCTAGCTCCTAATGGGTGTAGCCTCTCTGTATCTTTCTGGTAGTGGAAATTTCCCTTAGGAGCCCAAGATCTTGGACCCCATAGGGTTTTGACATGGATCCCAATTCCAGCTAAGGGTTCCTTATCACTAAGCTGATCTCCTAGCTAACCAGTAAGCCATTTGATTACCCCCCTAGGTTTAGAGCCACAGATGAGCATTTCTTGACTTGCTAATCTCTTCCATATAACAGTGTGTTCACCATTCTTGTGACATGATCCTATACATAACAGACCCAAAAAATAGTATCACTAAACTCCTGAAGGTGATAAATTACTTCAGCAAAGTGGCAGGATATAAAATTAACACACAAAATCAGTAGCCTTCCTGTATGCAAATGACATGCATACAGAAAGGGCAATCAGTGAAACAGTCCCATTATCAATAGCCATGATAAAATCAAATACCTTGGAATAACACTAACCAAAGAGGTTAAAGACTTATATAGTGAAAACATAAAAATGCTCAAGAAGGAAATTGAAGATGACATGAAAAGATGGAAAGATCTTCCATGTTCCTTGATAGGTAGAATTAATATCGTGAAAATGGCAATACTTCCAAAAGCATATACAGATTCAATGCAATACCAATAAAAATACCAACTTCATTCTTTGAAGACATATAAAAAATAATCTCCAAATTTATTTGGAATGGCAAAAGGCCTTGGATATCCAAAGCCACCCTTCGTAAAAGAAGTGTGTCAGGCGGGATCACCATATCCGAACTAAAGATATACTACAAAGCCACCTTAACAAAACAGCATGGTACTGGCACAAAAATAGACAGATCGACCAGTGGAACAGAATTGAAGACCCTCCCCTAAGGTCAAGCAACTATAGTTACTTCATGTTTGACAAAGATGCCAAAAATGTTAACTGGCATAAAGCAGCATCTTTAACAAATGCTGCTGGATAAATTGGATAAATACTTGCAAGAAAATGAAACCAGGCCCTCTCCTCTCACCATGCACAAAAATCAACTCCAAATGGATCAAAGTCCTCAACATAAGACCTGAAACTCTGAAAACCCTGGAAGAAAAATTTGGAGGGAACTCTCTAAGAGATAGGAATAGGGAAAAACTTGCTGAACAAACTTCCGATAGCTGGGAAGTGCAAAAATCACTATGTAGAAGACATTTTTTAAAAAATCTTTATTATCGATAATTAGATACATTGTAACCTCTCCCTTTTTTCCCAAAGAACAGTGGAATCCTCCTTCTAGGGTCTATGATGTTCCCATGAATCAATAGAAAATCTATGACTTGGTTTTCTGTACCAGGTGTGAATTACCTCCTACTGAGTGGCCTCATATCCAATTAGAGAGAATTTCATTAACCCAGAAGACTATGTGCGACTATTGCACCAGTGAGTACATATTGCCTGGCTGGTTGATTATGTAGCTTGTACGATCCTCTGCTTATTTAAGCTGTTCTTGACTAGCCTCCCCCAGCAGCTTGAACGTGTGTTTCTAGCACTATGAGAGCTAGCCAACAGGGAGCTGCTTCCATCTCAGTTCCAGCACTATTTCTCAAAGTCCTGTGACTACAGCCTGTGGTGTCTTCAGCAATAAGGTCTTACTCTTTAGTTCTTGGGGGCAGCCAAGTGTTTTGGCAATGGTCTGCATTGTTTTGGGGGCTTCATGAGCCTCTCTGACCAACAGCTCACTGAATGAAGGAATAATAATTCTGGTACTGGGATTTACTGGAAACAAACTCCAGTTTTATGGTAAAGGTTTTTCCACTCTCTCCACTCCTGCAGAATGCTTCAGCATAAACTATATCTTTCTCTCAAGAGATCAATATCTTTTAATTCATCTAAGAAAGGAAAGATTCTATGGTACTCACTCAAGCCATCATTTGATTCCTGTATCTCCCTCCTCCTCACAGTCCTTCCACCTCTTCATGCTGATCCTCCCCACGCCTCCTCTCATCCCTCCCTGCTTCACCTTAGCCTAGATTCCTTATAAGCATTACTGATGCTTTACTACCTCTTCTAAACAAATCAAGCTATCCCACGTGAGGATCTACATATGAGAGATAACTTGTGTTTGTCTTTTTGAGCATGTGTAACCTTTTACTATAATTTTTCCTAAGTCCATCATTTTCATGCTAATTTCATTTTTCCTTTCTGCTGAGTAGAATTCCATTGTGTATGTGTACCGAATCTTCAATATCCATCCCTCGGTTGGTGGACAGCCGGGCTGACTCCATCCCTCGGTTGGTGACTACAATAGTGACAAACTTGGCTGAGCAAGTATCTCTACCACAGAGCATAGAGTCTTTAGGGTATATGCCCAGGAGTAGTATAGCTGGATCAAATGGTAGAGCTATTGTCAGATTTTAAAGACTTTCCATGATTTCTATAGTGTCTGTCTAAGTTGGCACTCCTATCAACATCTGCGGTCATCTCTTAATGGCTGAGAAAGCTTCTCCTTCAAGAATCATCTTACTTATCCTTTGTGAACCACGAAAAAGGGTTGACCTTCTTCTCCATGGGAAATTTTCACTGTTTATTTTTGTATGTTCTTATCTTGATTTTAAAACACTTATAAGTTTTCTTTTAAGCTTCTCCTCCTGTCCTGTCCTTTGGTCTTCTGGATGCATTAGTAATCACTTCTTTGATTTATTTATTTTTTTATTTTCACTTTGTTTCTGAATACCTCAGATTTCTGTGTCTTTAATTGCCATCAGATGCTGAGATGGGCAGTTATTGGCAACAATTTTCATGTTTCTCTTACTTTCAGTTATCATGACATGTATGTTTTGACTTGATTCAAAATTAATGTTTAAAACCAATTTATTTGTATTTTTCTCTTATAGATGTTTATCTTCTGATATTTTCTTTTTTATATATTTAATATCTTTATTATGAGTGTGTCTGCACAATGTATGAGCAAATCTTGAGGTGTCCCCATTTCTCTCCTCTCTGACCCCTACCCTCTGGAGTCCTTCCTTGGTGTGCGTACTGGATCTGTTCATAGGTTAGGGGGTTATGAACCGCACCAGAGGGAGCCAGTTTTTCTTTCTCTTTTTTCCTTTTTCTTCCCCCGTTGTGTACTGTTGATGAGGGGGCAATGTCTCTGGATATTCTCTCCCACCATAGCTCTTACATTCTTTCTGCCCCCTCTTACACTCAGTTCCCTGAGTTATGGTGGGTGAGTTTTAAGTCTGCTTTATTGTTGAGATCTTAAATATCTCTGGACCTTTGCCCTGGGTTGTGTTGGGTATTGTTGGTGTCTGTCTCTATTGACCTTTCGTGGGTTATCAGACTTGCTGTGGTGATTGGTCTCTGATTCTTCTTATATTTTCTACTGAGGTGGAAGTGTCTCAGTCTACCCTGTCTCTGATTCTGAAAATCTAAAGAACATACTATGCCTTTTGATGACCTTTTTTTTCTTAACTCTCTTTTGTTATCTACTTTACAAAACTTTAAATCCTGGTAATTCCAATTAGGCAATAATATTGATAGTAGTTCATTGCATTTTTTTCTGAATATGCCTTAAACACCTTATCTTTCCTTCATAATAATATAATGACCACTGTGGTAGTTTTGAATAAATGTCCCCCAAAAGAATTAAGGGTTTATTAAAATTGTAAATTGTCTCTAGTCAGTTCTGGCTAGAGGAAGTGTGTCACCTTGGCCAGATCCTAGGGTTCATCCCTAAGGTATTTCTGGAGTGGGTCTGGAATTTTAGCTATACATATGCAAAAAGCAGTCTGAGCTCAAGCCTGGAGTTCCTTTTGTTAGTTTAGAGTATGCTTGCTTGTGGTACTGGTGGTGGGCTTCTGTCTCTGTCTCTGCTTGCTTCTGTGAAAGGGGGCCAGCCTTCCCTTAACTTCTTCCCCTGGATCTGTTCAATAAATATTTTCCTCCCATAATCGTGCGTGGTTTGGAGATTCATCCCAGCGGTGTGTGGCTGAGTACAACAACCACCTAATCTTATTCCTCCAAGTTATGATTTAGATATATAATGCTCCCAAAGGTTCATGTGCTGCAGCCTGGATCCACAGTCAGTAACTGTTCAGAGGTGACTGGACCATGAGACCATAACCTCCTCAATGGATTAATCCAT
This sequence comes from Zapus hudsonius, assembly GCA_004024765.1. Lineage (NCBI taxonomy): Eukaryota > Metazoa > Chordata > Mammalia > Rodentia > Dipodidae > Zapus > Zapus hudsonius. The sequence continues at coordinate 16,252 of PVHP010015695.1, read as the reverse complement.
CTGTGAGTCATAGCTGAATGGACTATTGAAGAAGATCTGGTTTGAGGAAGGCCCTTGAAAGTGTGCCTTTGAATGCTATAAAAGTAGTTGCTGGTCCTTTGCTCTCTTCCTCCCTGCTTGATGGATAGCATAAGGGGAACAGTTTTGCTCTCCTATACCTTTTTTGTGGTGATGTTCTGCTTCATTATAGACCTAAGAGCATAGAGCCAGCTAGTCAGTCACTGAAACCTGCAAACCTATAAACCAAGATACACTTTTCATTATGTACACTAAGTTCCTCAGGTATTTTGTCACAGCAAAGGAAAGCTGACTAACACACCTTGCATCTAATCTGACCATTATCTAAACCAGTCTTCACTGTCTTAAATTATTATTACACTTTAAAAAAATCTTCCACGGTAGCTTTCTTCTAGCCAAGCTTACTTCTTGTCTTTGTTTATATGGTGTGTTCTTCCATCATTGTTTTTCCTCAATTTCCAGTTCTTACATCCTGCATGCTGAATTTTGAAACTTCTCAGTTGTATTGTGGTACTGATATGCAAGAAGCTGTTTAAGGAAAGCAAATAGTAATTTAATAATTTTTTTTAAAAGAGAAAAATCAGTATATGAAAAGACAGCTTTATTTTGCTAAAAAATTCTTAAAGTCATACTTTCTCTGACTTTAACTCTGAAACATTTTAGCTAAATTTGAGGAAACATTTCAGTTTCATTTTCCTTAAACCTAAATTTTAATCATTTGTGATCTTTCTAGAAGTATTTTTTTTAATTTTTAAAATATTTTATTTATTCATTTTTCAAGCAGAGAGATACAGAGATAGAGAGAGAAAGAGAGTACCAGGGCCACCACCTTGTAGGTCTGGCTTATGTGGGTCCTGGGGAATTGAACCCAGGGCCTTAGGCACTGGAGGCCTTAACCTCTGAGCCATCTCTCCAGCCCTGTTTTTTTTTTTTTTTTGTTCTGAGTTCAGATGGTTTTGTCTGGTCTATGGTCACCTGAGGTTGAGAGAAGACAGACTTATGTAGATGACTATTTAGTAAATTGAGAATGCACCTAGTATTCTCGGCATCCATAGATTGGCCTGAACTTGATCTCATGGTAGAGGCCAGATGTCCAAAAATAAGTTGAGATGCAGAAAAGCTATGTTAGCATCAGCATGGAGCAGGACTCTGTTGCTTTCATTGCACTGTATTGGACGAAACATGCCACCTTAGATTCAAAGAAGAGATACATCAGACTAGACCTTGGTAGGAAGTGCTACAAAAACAACAGGCTCATTTTGTGTAGTCGACCTCCCATATTATTGGAAAGGACATTTAAATGTATGATTTATTAGTCACATATTTGTTGAATCTCTTAAAAGTGAGTGAGTGAACAATGAATGTTACAAAGAGGAGGAGAAGAAAATAGATTGTTATGCCATGCTATCCTACGAGTGCTATAATTTTGGGTTGTTCCTCAGATTTCAGATATAATAAAGCTGAAGCAATAATCACATAGACACATCAGCTAAGCCATAGGCTTAATCAAAGTTTAATTAATAGTAAGTTGTACAACTCAGAAATATTAATAATATAAATGGAAATCATAGTAAAATGTATTTTTAATGTGAAAACAATTATTTATGGAAATGAAATTTGATCAAAATTCATGTTCAATAAGACAAAAGGGAGCTAAAAATAAAATATCATATTTGGGAAGGTCAGAGGAAGAAATCTCAGTTTTCCCTCAGAAATATGATGGCTAGAGCTCCTAAATAGTTGTGAGAACTCTTCTCCAGAAGAGATGTGCAAATTGTGTGCATGATGTCTGGCTGCAGTTGATATTGTCAATTTGTTCTTAGTATAGCTTCCCAGTGCTAAGTTCTGGAAGTCTGTACTCAGCTGATGGAGAGGCATGCATCATTGACGTGGCATCAGAATACAGATAAATTGGACTCCACTTAGAGACCTGAAATGTCATTCACACATGAAAGCTATACCTCACTGAAAGTGATAGCAATATTTTCTTTTCTGAATGGAGAAAATCTAGAGGAAGAAGATGAGAGGCCTTTTTTAATGAGACAAAGAAAAATAAGTATTTCTTTAATTCAAATATCATAGTTACTCATGTGATTTAGTAGATGTCTTAAAATAGAACTATATTAGGCTTCAAGGCAATCAGATTGTCACCACTGAGATGTCATGTTGTGGTAAAAGAAGTGATATCCGAAGCTGGAAAAGAGACCTATAGGAAACATGAAGAGTCAAATGTTTTAGAGCCTTTTGACAGTCTCTGTGAAGGTACCTACCAGATTGAACACGCTGTCAGCCTCATTGAATTTTTTTATGTCTTTCGAAATAAACCTCAGTGATAGATTTCTTCTTTTCTTAATAAATTTTAATTAATTGATCCCAAAGCACTGGTGTCTCATCAAACTTAAAATCCTGACATTTTACACTTATAAACCTCAGTCTGCTAAATACTCTCATAGATATTCAGACTTCACTTTAAACTAATCAGGCATGTCTTGCTCATTTCTCAAGACATGGTGGTGTATTAAGTATCTAAAGGTCTCTCTGTAAATCTTTTGAGATATAACTCTCTCAAAAGTTGATTGGAATGGCATATTAGCAACAGTAGAATAAACTTCATATGAATCTTATCAATGGGAATTACCAAATTCTAATATAGCTATTTTCCAATATACCCAGGCTTATTTGATATAAAACACATTCATATTTTTATACTTACTTGTGCTTTATGGGCTCATATATGTTCTGTATACTTTTATTTATTTATATAAAATACTCTTCATATACATTTATATAAAAATAATAACTTGTCGATTTTTTTCAATATTTAAAATCTTCTGAAAAATTTTATGAGCATTCTTACATCCTTAATGAATACTAGCATTTGCAGACACATCTTAGTTTAGCAACAATTAGACAAATTATACAACTTCTAAAAGAGATAACTTCTGACTCTTAAATTTTAAGCAACTGAGCTTTGTGTGTGTGTACAAATATGTGACCAATCAGACTCAGTGTACAAAAAGTAATTTCTATAAATGTTAAAGATGTTTAATATTTGCAAATATATCTCTACCTAATAACAGCTGTTGCAGTCAGCTTTCTAGTTGCTGCACAGAAAGAACCCAAACAAAAACGGCTTATGGAGGAAAGGGTTTATTTGGCTTATGGACTTGAGGGGAGACTTTATCCTGGCAGGGAAAACGATGGCATGAGCAGTCGGGTGGACATCACCTCCGCCACAGCACTGGAAACAGCAGCAGGAAGGTGTGCCAAATACTGGCAAGGGGAAGCTGGCTTATAACCCCATAAGCCCACCCCCAACAACACAACTCTAGTGAGATTTTAATTCCCTAACGGCCATCAGCTGAGGATCGATTATCAGAACACATTCATTTGTTTGTGGGGGACACCTAGATCAAATCATGACAACAGCCCAATGAAGACAAGATATTTATTTAAAGTAATAGATTGTTATGCAGATACTATTAATTAATTGCATTCATGAGTACTATGTCAGAAACATACAGGGACATGTTTATATCTTTCTATAACGTCAGAATTTCTTGAATAACCATAAGTTAAGGTACAGAGTTTCTGAGGAAGTAGTCTCCCTTATTCTTCTACTTTCCTTGTGAATCCTGGCTGACACAAACACAGCTTCTTTTACTTCAATATTAATTACTAATGTTCAAATCACACATCAGACATCACACAGAAAATAAACTGTCCCCTATCATCTATCTATCTATCTATCTATCTATCTATCTATCTATCTATCTATCATCTACCTCCATCATCTATCTTTCTATCATCTATCATCTGTGGGTTGGTTACAGAATGGCTACAAAGGGTTAATGAAGCAAAGAGTTCTGAAGAGGCCTGAGGAGCCATGGCTGGGAGTCTGATAAAAATGCAAGTCTCTCTGACTTGCAAAGTCTTGCATTGACTGCTGCTGGGGAAGCTGGAGAAACTGCTGATGGTGAGTGTCCAGAGAGGTAGCAGAGTCCAAGATGAGATGCAGGAGCTAGGCACTGGGCAGATCAGGGCCAAGTTCAGATGAACAAATTGACAGATAGGACCATGCAAATCATATGATTTGCTTCTTCTGAGCTTTGCACAGATAGCCATTTAGTTATAGCTTGAGTTCTAGTGGATAGTCCTTAGAACCTCTTGGAGACAGTTTCAAAAAGTAGTTAGTGCCTGCCTTAGATCAATAAATCAGAACCACCAGGTAGAATGCTAGATTTAGCAGTTCTGCAAATCCTTTTACAGCTGGATTCATCACTACTGAACTATAAGGAGTTAAAAAGAAGAAAGAAGAATTTCATCAATATGTCCAAATGCTTTGGAAAACTAATAAACTTGAGGATTCCATAGGGTACTCTTAAAAATGAAGAGATGTCTAATTGTTGAATGTGTTGAACTCTGCTAGACAGAATCCTTCTTCCAGCAGCTAGTCTGCCTACATAAATCGTGGTGAGTGTGGTGGTTTGAATCAGGTGTCCCCCAGAAACTAATGTGTTCTGAAAGCTTGATCCCCAGCTTATGGCAATTTGGGGAGCAGAGCCTTACCTGAGGAGTTGTCTTGCTCAGGGTAGGCTTAGGGATGTCACTGCCAGTCCTTCCTTGCTAGAGTTTGGCTCACTCTCCTTCCTGCTGCCTTTTTCCACCTGCCATGGCAGAGGTGAGGCCCAGCCTCTGCCCATGCCTTCCTTTCCTCAGCCATCATGGAGCTTCCCCTAGAGACAATGAGCCAAAATAAAGATTTTTCTTCCATCAGTTGCTTTAGGCCGGTTGGTTGGTTGTTTGTCCCAGCAACACTAATGTAACAATATTGATTCAGCATGGAAGCCTTGGGATATCAGACTTCTCAAACACATGAGGAAATATCTGATCAATGTGTGTCCCTACTTCACGGCAGAAGGACAGTCAGAAGAGCAAAAGAAGACCCGATTACCTCACAGTGCTTCAAATCGCCTCTGTGTTTCTTGCCATCTTCTTCAACCAGGGCAGTGATTTTTGAAATGGAGAGGGGGGTTGTGTTCCTTGAGGGCTGTTTACTCCTGGCCTTGTACATGGAGATCATAGAAGCAGAAAGACAAGGAAGTAAGTGGTCTTTTTTTGTTCCCTGCACTGGATTCCTCTCCAAAGTGACCGTGTGATGTGCCAGCAGGTAGAATTGGATCTTTTACTCACACTAAACATTTTACCCTCGAAAAAGTAATTTTAATTAGGTGAAACATTTTTTTCTAATTTTATATAGCAATTCTCAAATTTCTCATAATATTTTCAAAGAACGGGCACGTTAAGTATAGAGATGATGTTCCTAGATTGACATATATGCTTGTGTGTCTATGTGCATAAGGTTTCTATCGATATATACACGTATACATGAATGTATACACTATATTAACTTTCTGCAGCCAGTATAACAGCATCACAATCATGGTAGCTGTAGTAATACACAATTACTCTTTTACAGGTCTGTCAGAAGTCCAACATCGTCTAGCTATTGACTAACTTCCATTTTCAGAGTGTCACTGAGCTCTTCTCCCTTCCAGGAGCTCTTGGGAAGAATCAGTTTCCCTATCTTTTTCAGAGTCAAGATGCCAGCTTTGCCACTAGGTGGGTGGTTCTCTTCTTCCTTCTTTAAAGTAAAGCACCAAAAGTTGGTCCCTCCTGTCACTTTTCGAATCTCTCCACATCATTGGCTTTTCAAGACTTCTGTCATTACATGGGCTCTGCCTGGATCACCTAGGATGATTCATCTCTCTTACAGGCAGTCAGCTACCTTAACTCACCACTGTGCCATGCACGCTACTCAAAAGTACAAGAATTTGATGTGGAAATCTTTATGAGGGCATTATTCTGCCATGCACTCCTCCTCCTCTCCCCCAAATTTTAAAACAGACACTACATCATTATAGTGGGTATAAGAATCGTGCTGATTTGATTTCTTCTCTGCAGCTCCATTTTCAGACGTTTTATGATCAGCGCAAATCTTTAACACAAGCTGCAAAATTATATTTGTTACTCATTTACTGAATATTACTCAGGCAACTATCTACCAAAGTTGATAACTTGAGCATTTAGAAAGTTATGTTGAAAGTTGATCATGTGCTGAGTGGCCATCACATTCTCAAAGGCTTAGGAAAGAGGCCAACCAGGAGAGACGATCTGGCCTTCTCAGCCATTGATTTCTGCACAATCAATTGACCTGGATCATGCAGTTAATCCAATTCAGTAGTTAAGAAAATTGAAAAGACCAGCTGTGTGGTTTTTAGGTCCAGTATTTTTTTAAAAGAGACACTGAAATGAATGTTATTTTGTTAGCCTGTCTGGAAATTCTGAGAGGTGAAAAACACAAAAGAAAAAAATCCCTTGCTCCCACTGCTACCAAATAAAGACAATAATAATAAATATATAGTATTGATTCTCAGGATCCCCATAAAAGCAAAAAAGCACACTAGCTTTAATTTCTATGAATATTTAGCTGAGAGAAAGTAAATTTATATAAAAATAGAACAAACCTCAGTCTGTAGAAGCATTTAAAAATAGCTTTTCAAATCTGAAATGAAGTGATTCCTCCTGCCCTTAAGCAAGAACAAACACAAACAAGTCAGTAAGAGCTATGGTGATGAATTAGGTCAGTCTGCCACTCCTAATTATGATTTGATGAAAACCTACACTAAACACAATGCAGCAGTGAAAAGATTTAAACAATCACTTGTTCTGTCATTCTTGTAAAACAGAAAACGGCTCAATTAGATGCCATGCTGCAGAATGCATACTAACTACAATCAAAACCAGCTTCCTCTTGGTGAAATTAATCCATTTTAAACCATCAAATGAGGCCTTTATTTCCTTCTATATTCTTATTAATTGCACAGTACTTCACAGGCTCTTGTTGAAGAGAAGAAAGAAAATTAAAGAAAAGGTCATTTTCTTTCCTTGCCACTTGCATGCTAATTAGTCAGAAACACAGGGAGCAGCTTGTGAGGTGATGGGATATTTGAACTAACGCAATGCTAAAACATACATGCAGTGGAGCTCTCAGCAAGAACACGAGGTCCCATTATCACAGCTGGGAGGCATTAGCTTTAAGTCTTAGGTTTCTCTTAGAAAAGGCAGAAGTTGGTTTTAAACCTTATCTCCTTCACTTGGAGAAAATACCTTTTATTTGATTCCCTCAGCTGTTAATTCCTTGTATGCCACTCAGAACCTCTTGCTGGTGGGGAGGAACAGTCACTGCTTTTTTGAGACGCTTCCTTCCACCTGGATCACATTCCCTCTGATGTCCATCAAGACATCCGTCTACCAGATACACCCTATTATTATGATCACCGTATATCATTCACACTAAAAACCAGCAGCCACTAGGTACATGCTAAATTTAAACTTAAGTTAAATCAGATTATTTGAATGGTTCAATGGCCACATTGTTTGGAAGCTACCATGTGGGTTGGCTGGGATAGAGAGAACATTTTCATCACGATAAAACATTGCAATGCACCAAGCCATGTTGGAGAAGAGAGCTGACCACTCTTAATAACTTCAGGAGAGCAGTTATTAACTGGAAATGTCACTAGAAAATATAAACTAATAAAAAATTTATATTTTGCACTCGTGTGTGCATGCACAAGCACATGTTCATAGTGCATGTATATTGGTGCCTTAGGGTCTGTTGCTGCTATAAATAAATGGTAGGTGCTGGGGAATCAAATCTGGACTGGAAGGCTTTGCAAGCAAGTACCTTTTACCAATGAGCCATCTCCCATGTTTTTGATCTTCAGTTTTTCTCTCCTCTGCCTCCTTATTTTCTTTCTGCAGATGCAAAATTTGTTTCTATATAAAAAACCTAACAAACACAACAACAGCCACCAGCTGTCATACTCCTACATTGATCCTATTTGGGACACTAGTCAATTAAGTAAAAATAGAATTTAGCACAACTATTTTTTTAGCTACTAGTAGGCAAAACAATCATTTAAACCAGATTGATTGATTGTATTTTACCATTGGTAATTGCATCTGGTATTTTGCATGTTCTTTATATGGCAGTAAGTTCTTCATATTTACTGATAGGGTGTTATTTAAATTTTATATTGGCCATTGGACAGGTAATTTAAGGCCAGTAATTGAGTTCTGAGGAGCCAGTCAGGGTGGAACATCCTATCTGAGATTAACTGAAGTGAGAGCAAAATAAGAAACATCCACTCAGGAGAAAAAAAAAAGTGTTTCAGGGAGTGGGAGGGAATCTTAGGAGCTGGAGGAACTAAATACTGAAAGCTACTTCCAAAAGGGTGAATTTGGATATTTTTAATTTGTGTGGGGGGGGGGTGGCATGGGAAATGGTGCATGCATAGAGGTCAGAGGACAACCTCAGGGTGTTTTTCTTCTTTCACCTTCCTTTTTTTTTAGGCAGTCTGTCATTTTGTCTTTGTGTGCCCAAAATAGGTGCTCCTTGAGCTTCCAGATTCTCTTAGCACTGCCTCCCATTGCCTTAGGTGTGTTGGGATCACAGAGGCATTCATTACTTTGCTTCCCACTTTGCATGGGAGTTTGGGAGATGAATCCAGCTAGCAGGATTACAGTATAGCACCTTTAAGGGCTGAAACATCTCCCCAGCCTTGAGAATCCAGAGAATTAAGTGGGTAGTTGGGATGAGTAGGGCAAGCATTGACTGAAGCCGGGAAAGCAGAACACATCATAAACAGCTGTGATGAATTTCATATCTCAGCCCTGCTTGAAAGTTTAGTCGGTGTGGGATGTGTGGATGTGTCAGACTGGCATTAAAACATGACACGGAGGAGTTAAAATCCCAAGAAGACAATAGCTGACTCATATAAATATTATTAGTGCATTTTCACTCCTTGCATTAACTCTGTGCTGAGCCCTGATTTCATTCATTTCTTGACATTTGGACTTAGTCCATTCTCCTGCACACTGGACACATTCCCTTTCACAACAACAATTATGTGTGTAAATATGATGCTTTCGTTTCCTACAATAAATCAAAGCCAGATTTTGGCTTCCATTCTTTTTTCTCTCAAAGTAATTTCTGTGACATTAGGCCAATAATGAGGCAGAGGAGAGGATGTGATGTAATAACAAATAAAGATTAAAATGTAAAAGTCAATGTCATATAATCAGGTATTCAGAATGTATCTTGTTTGGAAAACTTAAAAACTGTATCTTAGCTACAATGACAATGAAGGAGTGCTTTTAGGTTAAATTCTGAGTTAAGCTTAAAATATAGAGCAAAGAAAACAACTCTAGATTAGTTATTATCCTAGAAGACAATGGAATATGATTTGGAAGTTTAAGAGAATAATTAATTATGTACAAATTCTATATCATGAGCCATTAGGTGTTAATTAATGAAACTGTAGCAGTATAATTGCTGCTATTAAACAGAAAAGCCCTCTGAAGTTTTATTTCAAAGAAGCAAGAAATTGAGCTCACCTTATTGTCATAAAGATAAAGGAGAAAATAAGGCTCTTCTCTTCATTTTGCACTTAGGTCATTCCAGCTCTTTCTTAGATTCAATATACTGTATTCCCAGCACTTGTTAAAATAAGTACTGTCAAATACCTAGCTGATATGTTGGTAATCTGCCATGTATTATGCTTTTTGTTTTCTTAAATATTATAGCAGGATTGATTTTGAAGAAGATAAGTGAAACAGTAAACTAGATAATTTTGTAAAAAAAAAAGATGAGGAAAGACTCTCATATTAGATATTAAAGTATATACTAAAAATCCAATAATTGAGAAAATTCTGTGGTACTGACCATATTTATGTAGACCAAGGAAAATGCAAAGTCCAGAAATAGGCCCAAATCAGTAAGATTAAATATAATATCAAATGACATGACAGTCAGTAATAAGAAATTAATTAATTAATGGTGTTGACATAATTAAGAAGGAACTAGGGGAAGTAAAAGGGATCTTCATGAAACATATTTTACCCACAAATAGATTTCAAATGTTTTACAAGCATATAAAATAAAACAGTGATTCAAATAGAAAATAATAGGAAACAAATTTTGGAAATAAATATTCCTTTATAAACTTATTACCCAAACAATTTAAGAAAAAAGAAAAGATAAATTAAAAACACATATTTAAGATAGCACAAACAAAATATATACAAAGAAATAAAAATAAAATTTGATTTTATATTTACATTGAATTTACAAAATAGATTCTGCAAATGAGTGGGTCAACTATAATCTAGGGGTTGCATGAAGCTCATCTCTTGTCCTAACACTTCTCACTCAATGCAGCCGCAAGAACATCACCTGCTCCTGCTCCAAAGTATTTCCTATATATGACCAGCTTATTCTAACTCTTTCCTGTCTCTTCCATGCTGAGCCTGAATTCCTTCTTACCTGGATTCTACAATAGTCTTCTGACTCACTCTTCACTTCATTAAATTGGATAACCCTTGACATCCTTTTATAAGCTGAACTCATCATTCTCTGCTTTGGAAATCTTTAAAGGTTTATTTTCTTTTTGTATACATGAAAAGCTGTACATCTATGGCCACTATCCTTGTAGGCTGAAGATGTTTCCAACAGCTGCTACTACTTCTAGAATGCACTTTGTCCAGGTCTTTCCTTGGCGACCTAGTTCTCATCAGCCATGTTTGAGATCTTAGTTGCGATCAGAGTTGAAGCAGTTTCTACTGTATTATATCGTGTATTTTTTCCATTGTATTTTCTACTTCTTTTAATTATGTCATGTGTTAGCCCTTGTCTGTCATCCATCAACTTTGATTTCCCATTGTTTAATGATACAGGCTCACTTTGCCACATTTCTCTGTCAAAGGTAACAACAAATTTTACCTACTTTGGACTTGTAGTCAACTTCTCATTGTTGCACAAAGAACCTGACCAAGAGCAGCTTGTAGAATGAATGGGTTTAATTTTCCCAATATTTTAAATGCCTAGGAAGACCATGCTAATGCTATAGTTCTCTAAAGATTTCCTGCCCTTTTGTGGGACTTTCCCCTGCTGGGAAATGAGCTATTCTCTTTGTTTCTAAGACTGAATGTATGATAACATGGTATGTTTCCCAGAAGATACTTTCTTGTGCTCAGATTATAGAATGTTTTGGGACATGTCTGAGCACAGAGAATTAGCTCATGGCTCTGCTTTGTCACTATCTAGCTATGTGACTATGAATGAGTTACTAAGCCTTTTAATTCTAAATTTATTCATTGGGAAATTGGTAATACATAATAATCTGTCCTCTATGGCTGTTGATGCAGAGTTTCTAGAAGGCCATTAAATAATACTCTGGTGATTAGAATACATTCACTTGTGAAAACTGGGAAACATGACTGGAAGACCTGAAGAATTCTAATTCTAATTTTGGAAAAGCTGGTTTCTTTCATCTTGGGAAAAATCATTGAGTTTTTCATTAAAGTGTAATGATGATACTACTCCTGCTACCTGTTTTATAAGAAATAAGTCAATGCAGTGAATACAGAGTTCCTTTGGAAAACATGTGAAATGTACTGTGCAAATGTTGAGCACTCATAGGCCTATGCTTCTTACTTAAAGACAAGATAGTTACAGCATACCTGGCTTTGATTGTCCATAATATAGCCTCTAAGACCTGTGTGAGCCATTGATTCGTCTGGTCATTAGTCATTTCTATGAAGGTTAAGACTAACGTGACTCTGGATGCTACAAAAATGAATTAACTTTCCTTCTACTTCCTAAATTTTTGAAAACAACAATATACTAAAATTGTAAGTGTAATAAACCTTGTTTATTTAAAAATATTATCTTTTAATGGGACAATATCTAGATGAAAACCCAAACTCCTTAACACTGTACTCATACCTTCTATCATCTGGAATTGGCTTTCTTTAACAATATTACCTGTATTTATTTATTTATTTATTTATTTATTTATTTATTTATTTATTTATTTTAACATGTAACTTGCTGTCCAAAACAAAACAAAACAAAAAAGATTCTACTTTCTTTTCAAACACAAGTAATTTTACCTCTATGTTTTTTTTTCTTATTTTATTTCCCTTTTCTCAAGCATTATTTTATTCTGTCTCATAGGATTGTGTTCTTTAAGATTTGTAATGAATCCTAGCATTCCTTATTCTTCTCTAATATTCCACATTTCCTCTCCTACATAGAGAATGTGTGCTTTGTTCAATCATTTTCTTACATCAAAGTTCCATCCTTGTTTGTGCTTTTATTCATCACAGTGCCTAATTGTGTGTCTTGCTCCGAGTACTCATTTTCTAAATGTTTATTGGTTTGAAAAAAGCTACAATAAAATAAATGACCCAATGATGCTTCTCCCTCAGTGGTTTTACCAAAAGCACAAACTATTCCCTGAGGATATTGTAATGTAGAGATGAAAGCAGCAAGCATTGGCCTGGTAGTGTTTAAACCTTTAAAGGCCAAGGAAATCTAATAATGAATGCATCAAAAATGTGTTTTTTAGTTTCCTTATTTCTAGGCTCTTTGTACTACTGATTAACTTGTAATTGCCATGCTAATGAGGTCCCTTGCGGGCTACTTCACATCTTTAATCTATGCCCATAAGGTGAACTGCAAATATACTCCTTAATCACAATTAGAATCTAATGAAATTCTTTAAATGCGGCAACCTGTTATTGCCCTCATTTCTGAAAAAAATGGTTAAAATAACATCAGAATGAGAAAATGGCATTATTATGATTGTGAACAAAAGACCTTGTTTCAATTACTCTACTCGTGTGTGACATGTATTAGAGGGCACATGTGTGTGATGCCATTATCTTACAAATATAATTTGAGCTAGAGTTATATGAAAAATTACTGTTGATCCTCAAGAAAAATGATGAAATAGACATATCCCAACAATAACAATTCCTTATACAAAACCCAAAGAAAATAAAATGTAGCACCAGGCATTTAACATATCATTTTAGAAGCAGGTTATTAGGTAAGCATGAAGAATCCTTCCCACAAATGTCATTCAAGTAGAGAAACCTCCCTGGTGATATTTCTCTCTTGAGTTTTCTGCAGGACAAGCAACACATTCAGTATTCCTGTCTCTAAAACAGCTAGTGGCTACAGGGCTGGACCATATTACATGTTTCTTCAATATATTTTGCTAATATAATATCAAAGAAAAAGTTAGGACAGTTAGACGCTACTTTTCTTACTCAAATTTCAAGTATACTTGTAAATGAATTGCACCAATATCATCAGATGTACCCAATGTGAAAGCTGTGGTATGTATTTCAAACGGCCAGGTACACATTCTCTGCCTCTCAGAACAGTTGCATACCATGCTTCATCTTGATTTGGGAAATCTTCAAATAATAAAATAATGCTTAACATAATAAAACAACTATTCAGACTTTCTTTGAAATACCATGTACTTCCTTTCATGAAATATGCTGTTGTTAATATTATCATTTACTTATTATTAGTGTGTAAGGCATGGAATGAACATTATTCCTTAGCCTAATTTTCTCTTTTAGCATTTCTTCTCATTAATACATTAACTAAAGGAAAGCATTATCATAACCCCATTTTGGTTTTACTTAAATAATTTTTATTTTAATCCTAACTCAAAATACATATATGTAAAATCAGTTATGTTTATTATTTCTGCACATTATGAAATTAATATGTTTCTAAATTTATTTGCAAACAGAGTGAGAGAGAATGAGAGAGAGAAAAAGAAAGAGAAAATGGGCACTCCAGGGTCTTCAGTCACTGCAAATGAACTCCAGATGCATGAGCCACTTTGAGCATCTGGTTCTACCTGAGTACTGAGGAATTTACACTTAGCCATTAGGCTTTTCAAGCAAGTTCCCTAACTACTTAGCCACCTCTCCAGCCCCCAAAATCAACTTTTGCTAATTAGTAGATATCAAAACTTCCCAGTAAGGCAGGTGTAGTTATATATAGCTACAATCCCAGCATTTTGGTGGCAGAGACAGGTGAGGATCATGAGTTCAAGGTCAGCCTGAATCACACAGGGATACCCCTTCTTAAGAAACCAAAATGAAACCAAGACCAACCAAAACAACTTCTTCAGAATAAAAAAAAAAAAAACTAACATGTGAACAAACAAACAAAAAGACTTCAATGTCTGTGAAGTTAAATAGACTACCTTAATTTGATGGGCTGGTGTGATTATTTTGTAAGAGCTCACTGCTACTAACCACATGAATTGGGCTTTGAACGTGCCTACTGGGGGTCTCATGGCCACTGGTTCTGATCTCTGCTCTGCTCCCTTTGAACTACCATGAAAGCCTTAACCTTACGAAATGAGCACCAGATTCAAAGTCTTACTCAAGTCCTGTGCTCATGTTCAATTGTGTTGTTTCCCTCTGTGTTTGTTATATTCATACAATACTTTTGTAGATATATGGTTTTTAAATATTTTCTCCCATTCTGTAGTTTACCTTGTCATATTGCTAATAATAATCTGTGTCAATCAGACACTGGGATATTTTAAAGTCCAATTTCTCTATTGTCAATGTTTGTGCTTTGGTGTCGAGTCTAAGAACTTACCATTAAATTGAAAGTCCTGAAGATTTCCTCTTTATTTTCTTCTGAATGTTTTTGTTTCAGCTCTCACATTTTGGTCCTTCATCCAATTTGAATTAACTTTTGTACAAAGCACAATGACAGAGTTCAATGCCATTCTTCTGTATCTACTTGTCTTGAATCTTTTGTTGAGGGGACTGGCTTTTCTGTATTAAGTAATATAGGCCCTTAAAAATCAGGTGACCATAAATTCATGGTATTATTTCCCCACTCTCCATTTCATTGCCATGATTCACATATTTATCAAACCAATATGACAAATTTGATTAATGGATTAAATTGTATTTTAAAACTGGAAAGGATGAACCTATCAGCTTTTTTACTCTTCTTAGTATTATTATTATCATTTTGTCTATTTAGGACTTATTGAGATTATATTATTTTCCTCTTAATAAATAGTCATCATGGAAAATACAGTGGGGGTAGGGGACGGGGTAAAGGAATCTGAGAAGGAACTGAGGAACTGAAACAATAAATACCCCAGGCTGATACCTGTCCTGACTCTTTTGGAAGAATAGATAGTGCCATAATAAAATCAAAGCAGTTCAACATAAAATGATGATGTTCTTAGAAAAAGAAAGAAAAGAAATTAAAAATAAAGAACTGAATTTAAAATTCCACGGATAGATTCCAATATAATAAAGTTAAATCGTTCAGCCAGAGAATAATGAAAGGAGATGGAAATGGAAAATAAAAGTGATAAGAGAATGAAAAGATCATCTAGAGTTTTCTGTTCTTTCAAATGAGTTCTGCAATGGAAGATCCCTGAAAAAGTAAGGTGGAAACGGACTAACAAGTGATGCAAGAGTTCTCAGACACAGCACGATTTTAGCGCTTGAAACTTAGGCTAAATGCCCACCACAACGAATGAAAAGACTAAATTCAAGTGCAACTTTTGAAATAATATAATAGGAATGATAAAGAGAAACTACCCCAAATATGTCTGTGAAGTTCAGAAGCAGAACAGATGGGCTATCAGAGCATCAATGGACTTCATAAAGAACACAGCTGGAAACTATAAGAAAAAGAAGCAAATACTTTTAAATAGCTCACCAAAAATAATTTTCCATCTAGAATTTTGTTCTCACCTGTGCCCTCAAATAAGAATGAACATGGGATAAAGATGCATTCCTTGATGAACTTGACAATGCTGGGGTGGCATTCAGTTCTGTGTGATGTATGGGGCTGGATTATTTCTATGTATACAAAAGCCAGGAGAAAAATATAACTAGCTACAAAAAGAAAGTTAAACATAGGGGGTTTTGTTTACCAAAACATTAATGCTAACTGAAACCAAAGTATTATTTATCAAAATAATAAATTTTCCCATATCAACATAGCAAAGCATCTTTGTGCATGCTTGGGTCTCACTTCGATGAGATTCCTAGTGGTTGCTGAGGAATGTGGAGAGCTTGGGAGTGGGTTCTTGGAAATGTTGAAACCTTGAGTAATTATGAAGATATGTTTAGTATCAGCAATTTGGTTAAAAAATGTTTAATTTTACTTATAGAACATTTCTGAAGGTAATGTTTAATAGTGCCTGCAAAATAGTTCTGTAGGTACTGTGAGAAGTGTGACTATGCTTTTACATTAATATTTAACTTCAATTCTGCCATTACTCTGATAGCAAGGTCAGGATCTCAGACTCTGCTG
>PVHP010015694.1:0-37016 GCA_004024765.1 Zapus hudsonius | reverse complement strand
TATTGCAACATCAGTCATATCAGGACTCAACTGCTGGGCGCCAATGATAATACCATGCTTACCAAATCCGTTAGAATAATAAATATAACTTGACCATCTCACAGAATTCTTTGTCTGCAACTTGGAAACTGCTTCAGCGTATAAACTCTGGAAAGCTAGTGAGCTGGGTCTCTAAGAAAGGACAGGAACACAGGAAGTCCAAGTGCACGTGCGTGAGTGGGGCTTGAACAAGGATCTGCAGGAACATGAGTTAGGGCTGTTGTAAAAGAAGGGTAATGTTTACCTTAAACCACCTCTTTATTATTTATTTATTTATTTATTTATTTATTTTTGTTGTTTTTGCTTCCAGGAGATGTAACACACAGATTGCCTGTAACCATGGCAATCGGTTCAGCTGTGAGCACAGAGGCAGTACAGGAGAGAAAATACTCTTGCAAATAGGAACAATAGGGTTTAATTTCAGATGCCAAAACACGATTGGTTCTGTATTACACTCTCCGCCATGAGAAGCAGATGATGCATTCTGGACTTCATCTGCTGTCTCCTGATTCTCCAGAGTAAGATTAATTTCAATTTCTTCCAGAAATAATGATTAATTGGTTTTCAGGACTTTCTGGAGAGGGAAAGAGAAATTTGGGAAACTGTATACTCACCAAAACACTGTGTATGAGAAAATCAAGATCAACCTGCCAAGGACAATAAAGGAATGTCAAATATACATTTTATTTGTTTCTTTTTCTTTTCTGTTGATGCATGATTTTTTTTTCTTGTGCTCATATCTAACAGCTTTTGGATAACTAAGCAGTGACCAAACTAATTTCAGTGCATCACACCTTCAGAGGCAAAAAAATAAAAGTTCTACCTGAGAAGTAGAATGATGGTATTCATGCTTGCCAAGACAATTAGATATCACTCATCAATTCCCTAAACTTCAGTGAGTCCAAAATTTGATAGCTGTATCCTTGGGTTTCCACTGACAAAAACTCAACTAATGTATTTCACAGGTGCACACGTTTTAAACAGTAGGGGGAAGAGTGAACATGCTCACAGAATGTTGAAGTCTACAAGGAAAAGGTTGCCATGTTCCAAGGCATTCTGTGTTATGAGGTATGAGCACAATGTAAAACTTACATAGGCAAGCATACAGGCAAGCAGCCCAAGTTCTTCCCACCATATGGAAAAACATGGGAATTACAGAATGCTGATAAGGTGAGAGTCTTTATTTCAAAACACATCTGCATAGAAGGAAATGTCAATGTGAACATTAAGGAAATACATCATTGGAGCCAAAGCTATGGAAATGACTCATTAAGTTAAAATTATATATATATGTTAGATTTATATATTATTTTATATATAATTATATATATTATATAATAATATATATTGTTACTTTTAGCTTAGTGGTAATTGAACTGATTTGATTCCGTGTCTCTACAATTTAAAATTTTCATTGAAGGATTGAAGCTTCATAAAGGTATGTAGATGATTTCATTTCTCCAAAGCTCACAAAGGATTTAAAACTGAGAAGAAATCATTTCTTCAATGTAATTTTTCTCAAACTCATTGGCCAAGGCTGTAAATGACCACCAGTGATTCTGTGCCTTTACCCATAAATTCTTGGAAGTAAACACATTCAAGATCAATTGGCCCTCTCACCACCTGAAGAAAACATAAACCTCAGAAGGTAACAGATAGAGCCATCTAAGATTTGCCAATATTTCTCCCCAGGAGAAACCACCATTATTTTAATGTTTCATAGAGGAATAATTGACCTTCATTTGAATACTGAAATTTACTATTACAGAATGGTCTTGTTAATACTAGTTTTCAATCACTTATGACAATCAAGTGGTCATACACCCTAATCCCACTAACTTTCAGGATCCTAGAAACAAGTGGAATGACTGACTGGCGTCTTCAGAAGTTTTTCTTTTGACAGAAAAGCCTTAGTATTGTTCTACTTAGGTATTTGCTTGGCATTATTATTTTAATATACAAATATGTATATGCTAGTTTATATAGTATAGCTACAACTATAACCATAATGCTTCCAGACATCCTGTCCATGTGAAGTCTTAGCAACCTTCTATCAAACCAAGTGACTCATCAGTAGGCCTTCCGGATGGCAGGACCTTGGGCTCCCCTGACAGTTATTCCCAGAGTGTTCTGGAATACATCCATTCTCTTCTCTGGGAAATGACACCACCCATTCCCACGCTTTTTATAAAAACAGGCACACATGGCTTCCACTGCCACGGCCCTAGGTGCTCTGGAGCCATGTCCACTACTTAGTTCTATTCTGTGGACTGAAGGAGGAGAGCGTTCCTAAAGTCTAAAACCTAAAGCAGGGGCTAGAATCTTCCCTTAACATCATGACTCACCTCCAAGATGAATAGTGAAGACACTATGCCAGCTCTTTCTGTTATCTTTCTTTGTGCTTTATCAAAAGAAAACAGAGCAACTCATACTTTTGTAATGTCTTCTAGGGCTCCCCAGCCTGAAGTAGGCTGTAGAAGGCCATTTATACATCATATAATCTCTCTCTTCTGGTTCTTTCTATGTCATATACTTATTCCCTTGTATAATGATATGTAATATAAACTCATAGATATTAAGTATCATATATAATTTAATGAATAGGTATGTGTGATGGTTAAGTTCTGTGGTCAACATTATCAGATTAGGAAGGGAGATGTGTTGGACATTTCCAGGAAGGATTAACTGAATGAGAAAGTCTTTCCTCCAGAGTGGGCCCATACACTTATAAAGTCCTACTTATATAATTAAGATGGAAAACTCTCTATATGAGCTCAAATCATTTATTTCATGAGTTTACAATATTTGTGTATCCTTAGTGACATGTTTGAGGGGAAATAGCTGGACCACCACAATTATTGTCTCTATTAGCCAGATCCATCAAATCATAATTCCAAGGCCACTTGTTTCTGGAATTTTATGAGTGATTTTCTTCTCCAAAGATTTTCAACCTCAAGTCATCACCACTAAAATGCATATGAAGTCAAATGCGATCTCTCTGTTGAGATGCTTTCACCTACCGTTAAAGTAATGTAGGCTTGCTGACTCCAAACCGTAGACACATGAGTAATGTCGGTGTTGTGAGTTTTGGATCGCCATCAGCTCAGTGCTTACTGCTTCCTGGCAGCTAAGAGACACTGACAGCTGCACCTTCTTACCTCCTTTCCCACCATCCTTAACATATCTGCTATGGTTTACTAATGACAAGAATATTCCCTGGTCTCAAAGGAAATACGTTTTATATGACTGAAGTTATGATTTAAAACTGGCAAGTGCCAGACATTTATATGAAGATTTCAGGATCTAGACTTTGTTCCTTCTTGGAAAAGACTCAACTCCTATCTCTTCATATTTGCTTAGCCATTGGAAAAGATAAGATAGGCTCAGGTCTGGTCCCTTCCTACTTCACGCCCCTTTAGGGGCTGTTGTAATGTGTTTTCTGTTCGTGTAACAAAGTGCCTAATGTTGGGATGATTTTTAAAGGGTAAAGATTTACCGATCAATTGTTCCAGAAATGCAGAAGGCCAAGTACAAGGAGCTATTGTGGGTTCCTGCAGTTCCAACTCAGAGCAAAGGGTGAGAGGACAGAAGGACATGGTAGAGGTCAGAGAGCAAAGGGGAGCCATCACTCTGTGGCTGCTCTCACAAAAATGAGCCTGCTTTCATGGAAAGAGATTAATCACTCCTACTATCCCAACCACCTCCTCATGATCCCAGTACCTCTCGGTGTTGCTGAGCTAAGACTCAGCTTGTGAATTTCAGGAGACAAATGGAGAAGTGCTGCCTAAGGAATAGTGGGGTTCTCTACAAGGTCCCCAAGGAAGTGCACAGAACTCCGTGGATACAAATATCATAAAGTGTTCTTCCTTGCCACACATTACTTTCTCCAGTGATCTATCCCTCAGTGACCTCTCACAGGACTGGGATAGGCAGAGGAATAGATTTGGAAGTTTCTAGACTATCTACTATCTATTTATCATTTTTCACTTTCTCAGCTGTTTATGTCAAACTGTCTCTTCTTTGAAGGCAGCCATCTTGCTGTCTAACCCTGATTAGAAGAGAGAAAAGTGCAGGGATTTTGAGGTAGAAGACCAAGTAGAGGTTCTTCAGGAAAAAGAACCCAGCTCCCCAACCCAGACCAGGCTTTCAATCTCAGTGTGCTACTTTCTCATCGTCTGACTTCAGATCATTTATTTATTACCTTCTGCCTTCAGTTTCCTTACTGAGCTAGTAAAATGCCCACCTCAGGAAAATTGAATGAAATAATTGGCTCTTTATAAAATGAACTACATACTTAAAGTGTGTTCAACAAGTGTTAATTCTGTGATGGTTTGTCTTCCATAAATGAATGTGTTCTGAATGTTTGATCCTCAAATAATGGCAGTTTGGGTGTTGGAACCTTGTTGGAGCTATGCTGTTGGGGGTGGGCTTTATGGGGATTATAGCAGCTCCCCTTGCCAGCTTTTGGCACACTCTCCCGCTGCTGTTGTCCACCTGATGTTGGCCAGGAGGTGATGTCCACCCCTCTGCTCATCATTTCCCCTGACATCATGGAGCTTCTCCTTAAATTCATAAGCCAAAATAAACTCATTTCCTCCACAAGCTTCTTTGTTGCAGCAACAAGAAAGCTGACTGCAACACTACCTGATGTTCACTAATAGAAAATGAACATGGAACTTGAGGGGAGCTCAATGGCAAGGCATTCCTGAAGTGAGGGTGTAGTTCAGTGCTAGACGGCTTGTCCAGCAGGTACCAGGCCTTGGGTTTGATCCCATCCCTGGACGAAAGGTATAAAGAGACATTCAGAGAATGGCTTGTGTTCCTAGGCCACTTATCTCACTAAAGACAATCAAAGCAGATAGACTAGATGTGCAGTGTTTATTGTGCATGTTTTGGGGCTTTCACAGGCAGCAGGAGAGGAGCTAACCAGATTTGAAAGGTTCCTGATGAGCACAGTATTGATGAACATTCTATCACCACAAATAGAGTGGATGTTGTTTCCCCAAAGCTATTCTCATACACATATCCTGAAAATTCTAACAGTTATTTTGTGGAAAATAATAACTGCACCCTTACTTAAAATGTTAGGTCTCATTTCCAATTTAAAGACTTGGAATTTTTTTTTCACAAGTTAACAATTTGTTTCATTCTAATCTCATCATTGTGAATTTAAAAGACGAAGACAAATAATTAGTGTGGGAGGTGCTTTCTCCTTGTTTTTATAAATCCAAGTCTATCAATTGACGGGGATATAACACAGGATCGAGAACCCAAGGAGACAACTCTCAATTATGCCGTAATCACAGCTCATATTTTGTATCTGTTAATTACAGTCAACTCAAGGTCATGACCCAGCTTCAGAAGCTCAGATCCTCTGTCGCACTTTTGAGGTGCCTCCTAGAGTCAGTACTTCATGCAGGCTGATTATCCATCTTACTCAACAGACTTGGCTTTGAATAACTTATATTCTCCCCAACCCTCCTGTCGTAGTCAGCTTTCTAGTTGCTTCACAGAAAGAACCCAAGCAAAAGCGGCTTGTGGAGGAATTGGGTTTATTTGGTTTATGGACTCAAGGGGAGACTCCATCATGGCAGGGAAAACGATGGCATGAGCAGAGGGGTGGATATCACCTCCTCCATAGCACTGCAAACAATGGCAGGAAGGTGTGCCAAACCCCCATAAGCCCGCCCCTGACAACACAGATCCATTGAGGTTGTAAAACCCAAACTGCCATCAGCTGAGAATCAATCAATCAGAACACATTCATTTGTTTGTGGGGGACACCTGGATCAAACCATGATGACTCCCTCCAAATTAAGTTCACCCACAAAGGGAAAGAGGTGAAGGATATTATGGCAAAAATGTTACTCTGGAAAATGGATCTTGGTTCTAGGCCCAGTTCTCTCACGATCTGTCCAGATTCGGTTTCTCCATAGAATAAGGGCTCTAGACCTGATGTGTGAGCCAGACCACACAGCAAGGTACATTCTAAGACATTCAAAGTAATGTCCCTAGTCTTGGAGATGTTTGCAAATGAAAATTCCTTTCAATAATTTAAAAACAGTGTGTTCAGTATTAGCATTCCAAGGTTACTGCACATTTACTCAGTTTTTGCTATGTTTTAAGGTTGTTTTATTTTGTTTGTAAGGCAGGGTCTTTCAGTCTGGGGAGATGGCTCAGTGGTTAAAGGGACTTTGCAAAGCCTACCTGTGTGGCTTCATTTCTCAGTACCAACATAAACCTAGATGCACAAAGTGGTGCATACATCTGGATTTCATCTGCAGTAGCAAAAAGCCCTGCCTGGTGCTCTCCTCTCTCGCTCTCCTAAATATAAGTAAATAAATAAATATTAAAAGGTAGGATCTTTCTCTGCATCCCAACTTAGCTTTAAATGCTTGGTTCTCTTGCCTTAGCCTCCAGAGTGCTAAGAAGTCACACCCTATGCTAGGATTTTTTTAAGTTATACAATTTTCAATTTTTATGTTATATAATCATTGGGATTTAAGAGAAAATTCTTAGGAACTTTGTCAATAACTATTTAGGTTTCCTGCTTTGCTGTTGTTTTTATTGGTTTGTGTTTGGCCAGGAACACAAACATTTGTGTGATGTAATGAGAAAGAAATAAAAGAAGTTTAACCTGCTGTTCTTCCAACCCCATTCACTCCACCATTACCTTAGGACAGCCCTGGTTATACTTAATGAATTCCCAAAGTTACTAAAGAACTTTGAGAATCCTAGATTCCTACAAATGATTACAGAAGCTCAAATGTTAGCAAACCCTGTGCAAGTAGCTAGTGTAAATTTATTTCACATTCATCTCATGTCCCACAGGTTCTCTTCAATAGATGTCCATCTAACAGACATGTGACACTCTCTCTTTGTCATTCTCCACCAGAATGGTTGTCACCCAAGTGGCTGTACTGAAATGCATATGTCACATCAGAGAAAGTTCTCTGGTTTACAAAATCCACTCTCCAACAAGAAAACACATAGTTTCAAAAGTTTGAACCTCAATCCTGGCAAGGTAGTTCACAACTATAATCCCAGAACTCAGGAGGCTGAGGTAGGAGAGTCATCATGAGTAGGAAACCACCAGAGTGAACGATAGAGTAAAACCCTGCCTCATCCATCCCTCAAATAAGTGTGTCTTTGCATGAAGGGATGATATGTTTGTTTCATACAGCGCGTGACTGCACTTCCATCCCCTTGGTGATGGATGGAAGAAATGGAATTCTCGCCCGCCGCACAGAGCTCACTGTAGACCCAATGCATGGCACAGATCCGAAACAAACACCCACACACTTCCCTCCACTACAGATCCGCACTAAAGACCAGAAGTTGGCCACAGTTTTTGCTGAACACATATTTCTTCTGGATTTCCATGGTGTATGGTTTCCTCGGTTGCTGTTTATCCTATCTCAACATTAGGGTGTGTTGGAGGGGCTCAGAGGGAGAAGGGAACAGAGATATCACACCCATGTCCAGACCCCAGCCTGAGAGGACCCTCTCCTGGCAGCCACCTCCCAGTAGCAGATCCCTAGTTTGCACCAGATCACAGTGGAGCAGGACCAATTTTTAAATGTCTTCATCTGGTCCCTCCTACTTCATGGCTGCTCTGGGGGTGGTGAGAATCAGGGCGCATCTAAAGCTGCTGGGACAGCTGACTCTTCGTTTTCTTGGCTCCGAGTGGCTTAACTCTGCACCAACCCTTCCAACTGTGCAGAAATTCACTTTGGAGAACAAAGGCAAGAGGCGGCAGGCAGAGGGGACAGGAGTCTTCGCTGGTAGAGAGAGAGAAGAGAGGAGCCAGGTTCTGTCTCCATATCCCCACCAGATTGTTCTGCCCCCCAGAACCACTATCCTCATGTTCCCCAACTGGAACTTCCCCTCCCACAACGTGGTGATGGGGAAAATGGTCCCTGTAAGAAACCGACTTTCAGTGGCCTTCTTTAGTGGCTTTTTGGTGCTCTGAGTGTCATTGGATTTGCATGAAACAGGAGGGTTAGAGGGGAAGTGTTTGTGGAGACATAATGATCTCAAATGTCTGGAAGCCAGACATGTTCTTTGCTCCCCCAGCCCAATACCACCTGGGTGTTATATCTCTGCTCTCTTCTCCCTCTGAGCCCCTCCAACACATCCTAATGTTGAGATGGATAAACAGCAACCGAGGAAACCATACACCATGGAAATCCAGAAGATCTGGCTCCAGGTGGCTGAACTTCCCACCAGTCTCCAGTTGGCTTTAGGCATAGGTAGTGCCCACCTCATGGAGGCATCCAAGAAAGTTCTGGATGGTTAGTTGGTGAGGGGGGTCACACAAAGGCCTCTACTATCAGGCAGGAAGTGTGGTATTGTGGAAGGTCAACCCTCTCTTCTCACAGTCTGACGTCCACTCATACCTGTCCCAGCAAACCCTGCATATGACTCTGTGGGAGACATACATTCCAGAGTTCTTGGCCCAAAGTGGGCATCCCTGCAGCCACATTTTGACATAGCATGTCACATTCCCTTCAGAAAGATATGGTATCACGTGCTTTTTTCCTTTACTCTGCTCATCCTCGCCTTCTCATTCCATTTGCTTCATATGTCGGAGGGTCAAGACTGTTTATCCTCTTCTCCTGACACAAAAAGAATTCCAGTCTCAGATGGGATACATGTCTAGTGGCTGGGAACACTCTTCCCTGACTATCTCCTTTCCCCTGTCAGAGGTGGCTGTGGAAATCACATTGTAGAGACTAGTTTCTTGGGGCTGAAGAGGCTGTCCCCAGCTTACCATATTTCCGTCTTTAAAATGATTTAATTTTATTTTATTTAGTATTTTTTGCATATGCATGCATGTACATTCTCTGGTGGGTGTGGGTGCACACACATGGAGCAAGAAGCCCATCTCTGGGGTTATCCTTGGGAATACCACCCACCTCTTTTGGAGACTGAGTCTCTCATTGGCTTGGAACTCACCCATTAGTCTAGACTGGCTGCTCAGCAAGCACCAGGGATTTGACAGATTTGGACCATGGGGCCTTGCATTCTTATACATGTTCTGGAAATCAAGCCTATAAGGAAAGCACTTTATAGATTGAACCATCTCCCCAGCCTTCCAAATCTGTCTTTTGACAAAACACAACAACAGGAATATTGCCATTTGTCCTCACATCAACCAAGGTGGTTTTTCCTTCTTTCTGAGCTTTTGTTTTTATGGATACAGAGGAAAAAAAAAAAACAACCTTCACTCTCAGGTACAGTGGCACACTTAACCAGGGTGCCCGAAGTGAAATATGAGCTTTTCATACCATTACTAAACATAGATGTAATTTTGTAATATTTTTGTAATGTATCGTGTATGTATATTACCCTCAGGAAAGAATTCTAAGGATTTAAGGATTTTTTTTTTTTTGAGGTAGGGTCTTGCTCTAGCCCAGGCTGACCTGGAATTCACTATATAGTCTCTGGCTGGCCTTGAACTCACATGGATCCTCCTACCTCTGCCTCCTGAGTGCTGGGATTCAAGGCATGTGTCATCATGCCCGGCAGGGTTTTATTTAAATCATAGCAAAAGAGGCATATTATATTACATGGAAATGTCAGAATCATTATGCAACTTGTAGTGTCCCGTTTAACCCTGTGATGCTGAGGTTTAGTAAAGTGTGGCGATTCCCACTTAAATGCTTTCAGTTCAAGTGTCATCTACATGACTTAAGCATACAACCATGACCCAAGATTGCCAGTGCTATTGCAGCATAGATTTAATCTCTGGGTATTTCTGCCTCCCAGCCAACCAAACAGAAAGCTTTGGAGTTTGCTGTAAAAAGTGTAGGTTCCAAAAAGTCCCCAGGAACAGGTCATCAGCTCACTTATTAGAGTGACTTGGGTAAATACTGCAGCCTCCAGTTGCCATGTGTTGTCAATAAACAATAAACAGTTCCTACTTGTACCTTTTTCCAGAAAGTTCTTCCTTCCCTACCCCCCCAAAAAATAGTTCTATAAAATTCTGTCTCTTCAATCTTTTATCTTCTGTTAGTTCAAATACCAGTGCCATCAGGAAACAATGAAAGCGCTCACTGGGAAAAAAAAAAAAAAAAACACTTTTCACTGAGCTCCACAGGCCAGTGAGATGAAGATTAACGCAAATAAACTTTGGAATGCCAGCCAAATCCCTGAACCTTGTCAGCGGGCGGCCTACACCCTCTGAGAGCAGCCACACTCTTTCAGTTGAGCCTTATCCTGAAATGACCCAATGGAAAAACCAGTGTCAGATGACATGTGACATCAAGTCTTCAATGTGAATTTTTGCTGGCACGGTCACCCATCGGACGCCTCTCCAGGCTTGTAGCTCACCACAATTGCAATCCCCAGCACAGCATGCAAGACTGAAATGGAATTCCTTAGGGACCTTACTCCCATGGCATGCACACATGCCATTTTGGACTGGAAGGTAGAAAACCTCCAAGCCTATTGTTTGTATTGTTAATTTAAAAATAGTTTTGCATTAATTTTACTTATATAACATGATCGTACAGTTTGCTTTCTTCCTGAAGAAACCCCAAAGTGTCTCGATCCCATTCAAAATTGAAAGTGAATAAGTTTAACTAATTGATTTTGCTCCTTCTGCACACACTCTCTCCTCCTCCAAAAATTAACTCAGTATTCTACTTCACTTGGCTCTTTATATGCAGTATCTTATAGCACATTGATCTACAGTTGTGTCCATGGAAAGATTATGTCAGCATTTATGTTATAAAGCCATGTTTCTGTGGGTTTATAACTAAGCCATAGAAAATAATTCTGACTGAAACTTGCAATGCCAAGTTTCTACCTTGAAACACAAGTTTGTCCCAAGATATACAAGACACACACACACACACACACACACACACACACACACACACACACACACATACAAGAATTCAATTTCTGTTTGGTAAAATATGTGCATTTACTATGTTACCTTGATACAAACGAATGGAAAGAAATTCAAGCTTATGACATGAAATCAGACTGAGCTGTTATCTACTGGCAGTGACTTTTACCTCAAGGTATATTTGAGTAGATTTGAAAGCTAATTTAATGATAAGAGAATTGATCATATAGTTTTCATAGGTAAGGCTTAAAGGACAGAAAGATGACTTAAGATCTCCACAGGACACACACACATATAAAAATAGCTTTTTCTTAAACAGGTATGTTTGCAACTTTCTTCCATGTTATCTGGTAAACATTCTCTGAATTTCTTTGTAAATGTCCTTAAGTACATTTCTTAAAATTCATCTCAGGCAGAACAGCAGACAGGGCTATGCTCATAAACCAGGACTGGTGCTGGCTCTGGTAAGTCATTAAGCAAAGCTATTCCTATGTCATTTGAGGCTTGTATGTCCATGCCTGCCCATAACAAGAAAATAGAATTTCTGATACATAAAGTACTTCCTCAGGCAGGTAAAGCTGTTGCCTTCAATTAGTATATGAGCCTTTTTTTTTTATTAGTTGACTTTTCAAATACTTGAGCATACATGAATAAATTACCCACACTTCTCTTTAAAGTTCCTATATTTTCATTGACATGTCTGTGAAATCTGTTAGCAAGTGAGAGGTAGAATCATTAACACCGTGGAAAAAATATTGAAAATTGGGGGTGGGGTGGGCAAAATTCTGAGATGATAAAATGATTGTCTAATCTTAGCAAAAGATAAGGCAGCTGAGTGAAAAAAATGGCATAATCACCACTTATCGTAGAACTTATAAAACAAATCGGATTCAAGAAAAAAAAGGTGATAGTCAGCTGAGCATGGTGGCACATGCCTTTAATCCCAGAACTCGGAAGTCTAAGGTAGGAGGGTCCCTGAGAATTTGAGACCAGCCTGAGCTACATAGTGTGTTCCAGGTTAGACTGGGCAAGAATGAGACACTGCCTCAAAAATAAAAACAAAAACAAAAACATAGCCATTGGTAGTTGTATTGCGTAGATCTGTCTGTTTTAGTTAAAGCATCGTAGAGGCTAAATTGTAGATTATGGAACTGGGTTGACAGCCACATGACCTGGCTAGTTATTGAACTGTCTCATGCCTCATCTTCACCCAGAAAATAGAGGATTAGAGTATCTATGTCAGGTGTTTTAAAATCATTTCAATATCTGGATCATCATAAGTGATACAGAAATAACTATTGTGATGTTTATGAACTCAAATGGAAAATTCCATAGAAAAGTAGCATCACGATTAATATGAAGTGTCCTCCCAAAAGACTCATGTGTGGAGGGTGTTGTAGTCAGTTCCATGTTCCCAGAATGAACCTTCAAACCAGGCACAGTTTATTGGAGAAACGGGATTTATTTGCATCTCACAGATCCAAGCAGAGAGAAAACCCACCATCAGAACCTCCAGAAGTAAAAGCATTCACAGAGCTCAGACTGCTTTGTATATACTTTAGGCTGGAATTCCAGATCTGATCAGCCCTCAGTAACACCTTAGGGCTGAACCATAGGCTCCACCCACAGTGACCCATCCTCCAGCCAGGAGGCCTGAGACAATCTTTTAATGAAACTCGTGAATCTATTGGGGGACATCCATTCACAGAGGGCTCAGTCCCAGCTGGGGGTTTCATTGAGAGATCACAAGGTTTCTGGTCTGATCACTGGGTTAGTCCATGGAGGAGTTTATAGCTGCCTGGACTTCAAGGGTGCGGGAACTATGTGCAGGAAGTAAGCCATTGGGGACCTGGCTGTGCAGGATATGACTTGCTCCTGGCATCTTACACTCTTTGTCACGGCTGCTGTGAGGTAAACAAGAACTTCTGACATTCCCTTCCACCATGATGTTTCCTGTTGGCCATAGGCCTAAACCATGGACGAAAAAGTCCAGAACTATTTGAATCAAAAATAAATGTTATGCCTTTCAAGTGCTTTATGTCAGGCATTTTGCCACAGCGATGTATAGAGATTGATTGAAAACCGTTGAGGTAAATGGCATATCATACTGCAAAATCAGTGAATGGGAACACCTATGTTATTATAATCAATAACATATTTGGGGTTCACATATATTTTAGATGCTGATTATTCACTTTTCACTTATTTGATATGTGCTAGAATTGTCCAAGTCAGGGGATTTAGTAGTAGCTTGTCTTTCCCCTACTCTTTATAGTAGGGGAAACAGGAAGCTGATAAAAACTCAAACGTAAAAAGTGCAGTACATTTGGTGGTGACGTGTGTTATAGAGACCTGGAACCAGGACGTGGTATGAGGACTATCAGAGAAGAAACGGTGTGCGCTTTTACACGGGTGGTCAGAGAAAGCCTGATGAAGCAGGTGTTATTTCATCAATGACTGAAGAGTTGAGAAGCCCAATCTTGAGGCCATATGGGTCAAGGGAGCCAGTTCATGCCCAGGTCTGTGACAGGACCAGATAGGAGAGCAACAGTGTTGATAGGAGTGAACCAGGGCAAAGCAAGAGGTGAGGAGCAAAGGAAAAATCTGACAGGGAGCCTAAGGGAATGTGACAGGCCATTGGAAGGTCTGCTCACATGGACTGATGTGATGTAGCTTATATTCTAACTGCTTCAGCTTGTCTGCCAATAAACAGCCATGTGTGCCTCAAACTATAGGGTCAAGGATGAGAAGTGAGAAAGGGTAGTTTATGTCCCTTTTCCAACGTTATCTAATCCCCACTTCTTCCCACCCACATAGTTCATTTCTTCTGTTCATTGTGCACAGAATTGTAGATTTTGTGCGAACTTATTGTTCAGATAAAATAATCATCTCACTACGATATGAAGAAACAGAGGCTGGGAAATGTGTGTCACCAAACTACATTTACAGCACAGGCAATGCTGGAAGTTTTGTGACCCCTATTCCCATGAAATGGCTTAGTGTGGAGTTGCTACAAGTCAAGGTCTTTGGCACAAGACCATCCAGGATATCAGCTAGGACACGAAGTGTCTATCTTTGCACAACTCACCAAGCCTCAGCCAACTAGAAATGATGATAAGCATGTGTTTCCCTGGGATTGTTCTGCTGAAGAAATAAAGCCAGCTAGTGGAGGGTTTGGATATTAGTGTGAAAGACTAACGATTATTGATTTTACTTTTATCTTACACTTTGATATGCTGTAAATTTTAATTACAATTTTAATACTATCAGTGATTTGTTTTCATTACTTTTATGTCACAGTGATCAAATACCTGATAGAGGCAACTTAAGGGAGGAAAGATTTAGTTTGGTTTCAGGATGGTAACATCCATCAGAGTGAGGAAGGCTTGGCGGAATTCATTGCAGCATGTGGCTGGGGCAGCCCCATCCTCTGTGGAAGGTGGTTATATCACAGTAATAGACAGAAAGCAGAGAGCTAGACTAGAAATAGGCTGACCTATAATCATCAATATCCTTCCCTGTGTCCCTATGACCCCATGAGCATGCATTAGTTAGGCTACATATCCACAAGGTTCTACAGCCTCTCGAAACAGCACCACGAGATGTTGGTTCACTTGGTACTCGAAATACACGAGTCTATGGGGGCATTTCACATCAAACCATAATACTTCATCTATGTTCTCCATGAGTTCCTGTCCATCTCATAGTGCAAAATGAATCCAGTCCAATATCAAATGAATCCATATTTGAACATTCTCCCAATATTGTATAAAAAATCCAATGTGGAAAAACCTCTTCTGAGACTTCTTAACTGTGAGCTCCTATGTAATAAAGTAATAAATTACACACTTCCAATATAAAATGGTACAGAGAGAAAATTCCCATCCCAAAGGAAAGAAATGGGAGGAAAAGATTGGATGAAAGCAAGACCAAGGCAAAGCAGACACGAAAGTCTGTAGTCCCATGTCCATGTCAGCATTATGGAACATGTGATAGCATTATCAAAACTCCAGTGGGCTCAGTAAGCCCACCCCACTGGCCCTGACTGGCGCGTACATCTCTTCAAATGTCTCTTGAATGAGATCTACCAGCTCCTCCTGCTTTTCTCAGTAGACACCCATGTTCCTGGAGTCTCCATTGCAACCTAAGTTTCCCCACCACCACGTCACCCTGTCAGAGTCTTTCTTCGGAGTATCCATGTTTTGGGAGGGTTTAGTCCATCATCGTGGGGAAAACATGGTGAAGTTCATGTTCACAGTACTTGTGGCTGGTTACATGCCAGAAGCACATGGAAGGCAGCGACCATACCAGAAGTGAGGCTGGTCTAGAAAACTCAAAGCCTGCCCCTACATCTTTGCATCTATCAGCTAGAACCTATGTCAAAAGATTACAGAACAGGTAGTGAACACCTTTAATTCCAACACTGGGAAGGTAGAGGTAGGAGGATTGCCATGAGTTCGAAGTCAACCTGAGACTACATAGTGAGTTCCAGGTCAGCATGGACTACAGCAAGACCTTACCTCAAAAAAAAAATATTCCATAGCTGGGGACCAAGTGTTTAAACACATGAAATGAACCTGTGGGGAATATTCCACAAAAAACTCTAACACTACTACTGAGAGTCAAATGCCATATAAAGTGTTTCATACATTTGTTAAAGCATTTAAACTCCCAATAAAACCCTGTAGGCAGGTAACATCTGACAGCTAGAAAAACTGAGGTTCACAGAGAAGAAACTGATCATTTATATTTATACCGAAAAAAAAAAAAAGATGGAGAGGGAAGCTCAGTATGTCACCCACAGGAAACCACTTCTCACACTGGACCTGAAAGTGGCTTTATTAGTCATGCACAAAAATTAGAAAATGGTATGTATCAATGCATCTTAAACATTTAACACACATACATGCGCGTGCACACACACATATATATCCTTTTATTTTATTAAAAAATAATAAGAGGCTCAGAGAGAAATTAAGTCATTTTCCCCAGTCACAGGACTGGAATTCTCAGATATTCTCCTTAAAGGTTATCATGTCCCAATTTCCTCAGTAGCCATTTTGAAGCTCAGGCATTAAGAAATGAAGAAAATGCCTTTAGCAAAATTCCAGAGAAGGCTCTTAAGATGGTAATTGAACAAGCTTTAAGCCAAGCACATCAGTCAGGCACATTCCCATTTAGAGTTCCATAAGCGCTCTGGTACTTATTTGAATTGGATACAATGGTAGATTCAGTGTAGGCGTTTGCTCTAATGGGGTCAGCCTAACCAGAAACCCAGGCCCCAGCTTATGGCTATTAATTCAGTGGGCAACTCGTGCTCCTGCCACTGGCCCTTCTTGTCCCAGCACACACATCTCAACCTGGGCATTGATGGGGTATTTTCAGTGAGTGACTCTTTAAGCCAGCTCCAAGCTGAATGGACTGATGGGCCTATAGCTCCTCTAACATTTCCAAGTTCCAATGCTTTGCTATACTATGATAAATGTGTTTCCTCAGTGATTGTCTGGAGGCAAAGACAACAGCCCAGGAGACCTCTTGATTAGAGCACAATTGTGCACAGTAGGACCCAATGGGAGTCACTTATGCTTTCCATAAACTGTAGGGATGCCACCCTTCATCTTTAATGGCTCAAGGTTATCTTATCATTTTGGATTTGGAGTCTCCAATAACTAAGTCTAACCATTCTTGTAAGTTCCTTTCTCCTTATCAGTTGTAAAGATTTAATTTACAAATTCTATTAAACCATGAACAAAGCACTCATTTCAACCTAAAGAAAAGTCCTAGCTGCTGAGACCATTAAGTAAAGGAGCACAGACTTTAGAAAGCTGACATGGCCAAGGAACTTTTTCAAAATGCAGTTTGGGGGCTGGAGAGATGGCTCAGCGGTTAAGGCACTTGCTTCTAGTGCCCAAGGCCCCGGGTTCAAATCCCCAGGACCCACATATGCCAGACCCACAAGGTGGTGGCCCTGGTTCTGTCTCTCTCTCTGCTTGAAAATGAATAAATAAAATATTTTAAAAAAACGCATGTTGGGGCTCAAATAGCTCAGTGGTGGGGAGCTTGCTTAGCATGAGGATCTGGGTTTGATTCACGCAGATACATCCCAATCACAATGCAGGGCTTCCCTATATCATCTTCATTAAGCAGTGAATGAGGACTACATATACCAAGGGTGACAGTAAGTTGTAGTTAACTAGAGATGTTAGCCTCCTGAAAACCAGAGGGAAAGAGAAATCTTATACCAGAAATGTAAGTTTGATCTAGTCTCACCTGTCTACACTTCTGGCTAAGATGGCCTGAATGAAGTCTCATCAGAGAATGAGTGATTGACCTTCCCAGAGACAACTGGGTGAGTCCATCTTGCCATGTGCTAAACAGGCTGAGGCTTCTCTAACAACTTTCTTCTTGAGAGCTCTTTTTGGAACAAAACTGTGGAGGAGAAAAATGCTTTGGTTTCCTCCTCCAGCTCTCTCTCCGTCTCTTGAGCCAAAATGAATGATCTGTCTTGCGACTCTCTGGAGAACAACGTGGAGGCTCCTGTGATCTGGTTTAGTTGCAGAGGACCACCAAAGAAACCATGGTCAGTCTTGGAAAATAAACCAACATGCGCTGCTGGCCTGTTAACACAGAAACCAGGGGCTGTGCTCTCTGCGGTGGCTGGATTCCTCCTGCCATCCGTCCTTCTGTTCATGCTTGAAGACATTCATTTGTGAATTTGGAAAGTAAAAGGAAATCTAAACTTCACTAAAGTGTTATAATGCTTTGATTTAGCCAGAGACTTTTTCTCAGTTAAATTCTGCTTAACTATCCATGGCCACTTTATCTTTGCAAATAGAAATGGGTTCACAGATCACTGCCTTAGCTTACATTGTTCTATTAATGAATTAACAAATTTATTAATAAATTTAAACATGCCTTTGCTTCACTATGTGTTGTTCATCTCTTCCATTTACAAAAGAAAAACTGGCAAGAATTACTTAGAACATTAAAAACAACTCTGGAATGTGTGATACGTTCAGAACCATATATGAATCCTTTAAATTTGTTTAATTTTATTGTGACTGTGTGATTAAAATTCAGGAACAGTAAAATAATATGTGTACATGGAATCACAGGGAGAATTAGCTTTCCTTATGAATACACACAGAGGAAAGAAACAAGCCTTACAAACCATGCAAGAAAAATCAAGGCTCTGTTTTAATATCAGTATGGCATTAATCACCTCTGTAGGTCTTGAACCTTAAAGTCATCTTTAAAATATTTGTTTATTTATTGGTTTACGAGAGAGAGAGAGAGAGAGAGAGAGAGAGAGAGAGAGAGAGAGAGGGAGACTAGGTATATCTGCTGCTGCAAACAAATTCCAGACACATGTACCACTTTGTGTATCTGGCTTTACATGGGTACCGGGGAATCAAACCCAGGTCATCAGGCTTTGCAAGCAAGTGCCATTAACCACTGAGCAATCTCTCTAGCCCTAGATTCATCTTTTAAGAGGTCTCCTTGAGGACATAGGAAAGTGGCACAGGAAAGTGCTTCTAAGTCAGTGGCAGTTTTGTCTAGATGCTTGAATAATGAGTGTCTATCTCATAGGCTTACCTAACCCAAATTAACACAAACAAAAAAAGTAAATAAAATGACAATCTCTTTCCTCCTGGTTTTCATTTTGAAACCACTCATAAATCTCAGATCCCTTTGCAGTGCATCCAAATCTGTTGTGTTAAAAAGAATATTCTCATTAAAATCAGAATTAAATGTAGCAGGAAAAAATTAGTCATCACAAAAATTTTTACAAACAAAAGGATTTAATAGCTATAGATACTCTTACAATTAGAAACACCTTACAAAATATCTTAAAAGACATTATTTTATCTGAAACTCTGACTCCTATAATTTGGGAATGAATGTCCATATTAATTAGGCCATGGAAATTTCTAATATTACACAATGCTTTATTTCTGTGAACGATCTTTAAGGAGACCTGACTCCCAGAATTGCAGACCTGGCCCCACACCAATTGTTTGTCCAGTGTGATAATGTATTCAGTCTTGCCAATATGGCAATGCTGGGGTTCAAGTGTTGCACCATTTGGCTCTTTCCAAGTATGTCAGAATGACTGACATAATGTTACTATAGCTGCAGACCTGGCTTCACTATGAGGAATGACAGAGATATTTTCACTCCTCAGACACACTCTGATCTTGCACTTCAACTTGCACAGAAGTCTGACTCACCCAAGAAGTGGACAAACCAAGTGTTGGGGCAGAGGTAACTGTCTCTTTATCTTACTGGTCCTTTTGTTCTGAGCTTCATCAGACAATCCGTACAGTGTCTTCTCTAAACCCTTCTCCCTGGACACATGACATCTGAGGAAATCTCCAGTGGGTTGGCAAGCTCATAGTGTTTCAAAAGTCATATAAAGAGAAGCCATACTGAAATATCAGAAGGAAGTTTCAGGCAACAGTGACTCGTTGATGGGGAGCTGTTCATACAGCCCCTCTCACTAATTAAAACGCTTCTTTTCCAAGACTCATGAAACACTCTGCTAGATTTTTCATGAGAAGGTTTGCTGGGTTAGATTCAAGACTAAGCTCTCTGTGGTCATGGTTTCACTAAGAGTGAGTCATTTTGAGGAGGAGAATTTCTGTTCACTTGACACTCACTGACTGTGCCCATAGTTCAACTTAGATCCAGTGTTCTCTTCTTATTCCCACATAGTTAAAAAAAATATAATGTGGCATGTATATGTATGTGTACAAATATCCATAGATAGACAGATAAATGATAAATAGATATGGATATAGATATAGATAAAATTTAACAATTTACCTGTGGGGAAAGGAGTCACAAATGCTAGAAGGCAGACTGAAAGATAATGTGAAAAGGCCAAGAAAGTTCTAGATCTTAGAATATGAAAATTTTTATGTGAGAAATATTTTCATTAATGTGATATTCATGGGTTTGAATGTTTAAAGGGTTTTGAGGTGCCTCCCTCTTGGATTTAAAGTCCGCTGTACATCTAGGATTTTGTACTAATCAGAGTATTATGCTGCAAGCAGACTATTTATGAGAATGAGCATACAAGCAAGCATACCCACGTCAGTCACAAAGAACAGTCACAAAATAAATATTTTATGAGGAAACAACATAGAAGTGAAATATCAATTCAGTTTCCATTTGGCATTGGCTTGATTTTCACTCACCACAAGGTTTGGAATATTGTATGTCAATATAGTTAGGGAATGGATTTGGGTGCTTTCCATCCAAGAAGATTCTTATACATTTTGACATATTTTTAGTTAACAGAGAGGACTTAAACTTATTTCCAACTGAAAGAAAAAGATCACATGAAGTGATCATACAATGTGGCTCATTTGTTTTCTTTGGCGTCAGTGGTTACTGGTGCCTTATCGTTATTATGTATTACAGAAAGAGACATCAGATATGTATGGCTATTTCAAGTTCAATGATAAGTCTTCCCTGAGAGACTCTGCAGACAATTACAACTGAAGATAAAGAATGGAATCCTTTGGAGAATTAAGAACATTTCATTACTCCCTGGAGCACAGCCATTGCTGGCCAATATAAACTTTTCTGTGAACGGCACCCATCTGGCCTTTATAGACAGGCACTAAACTCCCCAAAGAAGTATCATCCATCTGGCTTTTATGAATGTACGATATGGTTGGATCAACTCAAATGATAACACCTGTCTCTATGGATAAACCAAAACTAATCTATAAAGATCTTATCTACATATCCCTATGAACTGTATAATGGGTGATCAAGCTGGTAAGATAATTGGTGGTTACACTTCCTTACCATCCACATCCCTCCACCACCATCTGGGTTATTTCAACATCTTTTATTCATCTTCATGAATGTTTCAAAACACACATGTAATTCAATGGTCGTGTATATGTACATGCATATGTAAAGGTGATTTTTAAAATTTTATTGACTTATGTGTGTGTGTGTGCATTTATGTGTGCACATATGAGCACCAGGGCCATTTGCCACTTCAAAGAAACACCATTCATTTCTGCCACTTTTTACATCTAGCTTCCATGGAAGGCTGAGTCATCTTGCCCTTTGTCTCTGATGGTAATCTTTAATATGTTTTTCACATATTTAATGATACCTCAACTGTTTCTAGTAAAATGACTTAAAAATGTGAAACACGAAACGATCTTCTGAAGTGTATATTAGTTTTTAACCAGTCTTTCTGGAAATACATAATATTGGAGAACCTGCTTGGCATGTGATGTCGAGAGTGCCTTCATCAGCTTCAATGTAACACAGAATCAAATATCTAAATCTTTTTAATTTGTATGGCTAGACACCTCAGCAACTTATCAAAGAGCATGTCCATTTCCAGAGCAGGAAGTAATTAATCACATTAAATATTCAAGACATTGAGTGTCTAGAACACCTTAGAAATTTTTCTTTTAATTATTATTTTATTATCCATAATTAGATACATTTAATAAGGAAATAATGCGTTGATGTCTCCACTTCCCCTATTTCCCTCTTCCCTGTCCCTGGTCAGTTGGATATCCTCCTCCATGGGCAGTCTGTATCAGTCCATGGGGTAGGAGATTGTGAACAACCTAGGAGTCAACCCGATTCCAACCCCCTTTGCAAGTTGTTACATGCAGGGATAAATTTTTATCACTCCAATAGTCTAAACTGCAAGACATTGGGGCTTTTATTGGATATAATATGCAGTGTTTGCTTTGGTAACTAACCCAAAGGTTTTACACTCACAGAGCTTCTGCAGTGTTACCTAAGATTAACCATTTGTTAGGGTACCCAACCAGATTCTTGAGGAACCCTCTTGACTCATGCCCAACTCTGCCTTCTCATTTGTTCAGCTTTGACTCAAAGCAGTCTACTTGCTAGCCTAGAGTTTTACCACATGAAGGAAACTGACCCTGCAAACTAAAATGTATCATTAGCAATAAGAAATAGGAATTAGGGTCTGATGACGATAGTGCAACATATCCTCGTTGCTTCTCCAGCCCACCAACCATGGGGAGTTGTTCTGCATATACTTCTGTGACTATGCTGGGCTCCATGGTTCATTTTCTCCTCCAGATTGGAAAGGAAGTCAAGATGCACATTAGTCAAAAAATCTTGATCTTGACTTAAGCAGGTCGTACATACTTGCAATGACCTTTTCCATACTTTCTATAATTGCTCACTTTCTCCTGGGTATCTTGTTAAAGGCAATTACCCCCTTCTGGGTAGAGTGTCACATGCTTATACCAGCTAGCAATAAAGAGACAAAGACAGGAGAATCATGAGTGGGATACGAGCCTGGAAACTATGCTATCAAAAAGAAAAGTTAAACTCTTTAACTTTTAGTCCAGTTATTATCCTCTACTAGAGGATGGGAATAATTAATTTTGTCTAGGAGATTCTTGTGATGAAGGTGATAAAGGCAGAAGCATCCTACCATAATGCTGTTTCTCCAGTTCCCATTCAACTAGGGTCAACTATACCCAGTGAACAGACAATCATAATAAAGGATGCTGTCACCTTCTGAGAAAGACACTGTCATTGGTTTGTTTCAAATCCATTTACAGAAACCATTCCTTTACTTGGGGTTACAACCACTGGTGAGATAAACAGAGCACCACTCCCAAATACATTAGACATTTGCAATTCACACTAATCATCCATTAATGTAAGTGTCCAAGAGTCAATAATATATGCCATGAAAATTAGATACACACACAAGCTCAGATTCACATGTACATACACAGAGTCACAATAAAAGCACATTTGAATACAAACTATTACTCTAGGATTCTGATATTTTATATTTAATTGTCAACCTGACAGAATCTGAAATCACTAAACAATGAGCTTCTGAGCATTCTGTGAAGAATAACACATGACCAGGATAACCTCTGGGCATGCCCATAAAGGAGTATCTTGATGAGAAGAAGCACCTTATCCATGGGTGTTGCTCTTCCATGGGCTTTAGAGTCAGACTGAACAAAAAGGAGGAGATGAGCTAACTGTTTCCTCACTAGGGACTAAATGTGACCCACTCATGCCCTACCAGTGACTGTGACCTTGAACTTGAAACCCTTCCTTCCTAAGTCTCTTTTCTCAGGTATTTTGTCCCAGCAATGACAAAGATAATACAAAACCAAATCATTAAAAAGAGCCCATGAGACAGTTTACTTCTTTCAGTGTCTACTTCTTCTCAACCGACTCACAGATGTCTCTTCAATTTGAAGAATGAAATAAAATTTATAAAGAGTCTTTTAAATCACAATATTTCCAGGGAACATACATTAAAAATGCTCTTTTGTCACAACACACAAGCCAAATTAGCTGTGAAAGGAGCTTTAAAGTGGATTTTGAAAAGTGAGTTCTAATCTTGATTATTCTGCTTCTTCGTAGTATGACTTAGTCATTTTAATTCTCAACTTTATATGTAATGGAAATTACAATTATAGTTCATGGTGTTTGTGAAGGACAAGTGAAACAACACATATGGTTAGCCAAGCGGAGTGGTGGATTTTCAGTCAAATTTATACCTTTTCACATTAATCTGAGGTTTTTGTACCCTATAAGTAGAGTTGCTCTAAAGTCTTCTGAAAGCAAATAATAAAAGCCAAACTCCCATATAAAATTTAAAACAGAAGTTCCTTTCAAAATGCCAAAATGAGAATAAAAAATGTTTCTGATGTAATATTATAACAGCAATTATTTAATTACTATAGATCAGGGAATCAGAAGCATTCATTTAAAGTTTAAGGGATTTGGACAGAGGTTTAAGACATTTTTCATATAATGAGTCTGAGAAAATGAGGAAGAAAATGTGGCACCTTTCCGCTCAAGGTGTGGCATAAAGATCAGAGCTCTCCAGCAATGGAAGGCAGCTAAACAGTCCTGCCTCCAGAAGAAGCACCTGGATACCATACAAATGGTGCTGACAAAACTGGATATCCAACCGCAGTAGAATGAAAATATATCCATAGCTTTCGCCCTCTACATATATCAATACAAAGTAGAATAGAAACCTTAATCTAAAACCTGAAGTCCTGAAACCGCTAGGGAAAAACATAGGGAAAACACTTCAAGCTAAAGGCACAGGAAAGAACTTTCTGAACAGAACTCCAATGGCACAGGAAACAACCTCAAGAGTTAACAATGGGAATATATGATATTAAAAAGTTTCTTTACATCAAGGAAGATCATCAGCAAGTGAATATTCAGCATATAAAATGGGAGATAATTTTTTGCTGGCTATAATTCAGACAGGGGGTTAATATACAGAATTTATAAATACCTTCAAAAATTAAGCACCAGAAAAAATAAAACTGCCAATCACCAAGCAGGCTAATGAAATGAACAGACAGTACACAAAAGCAGAAACACTGATAACCAATAAGTATTTTCAAAAGCGTTCACCATACATAGCCATCAGTAAAATGCAAATGAAAACCACTTTGAGATGCCATTTCACCTCAGTCCCAATGACTATCTCTAAGAAAACTGAAAACAAATGCTGGCCAGAGTGTAGGAAAAAAGATATCTTTATTAACTATGGTGGTTGTGTAAACTAGTACAACAGGTTATGGAAATAAGTGTGGATGTTTCTCAAAAAAAAAATTCGAATAGAATTGCAATGTGAACTAGCTATATTATTCCTAGGCATTTACTTCCCTACCCCACCCCCCACACTCAATATTCTACTACAGACATACTCACACATTCCTGTTTATTGCTGCTTTATTTACAATAGCTAGGAAATTGAGCCAGCCTAGATGTCCATCAACAGATGAATGTATAAGGAATATGTTGTACCTATACACAAGACTTCTTCATGTTTAGTCATTCAGTAGTAAAGAAAAATGAAATTATAATATTTGCAAGAAAATGGGTGAATCTTTAAAAAAATTATATTAAGTGAGGTGCCACAAACTCGGAACGTCTAAAATGACATGTTCTCTCCCCATGTAGACCCTATCCTTTAACATCTGTATGTATGAACATAAAGAGGGGTGACTGTGAGTCAATCTAAAAAGCAAGAAAGGAAGATGACCAGGAGCAGGTAATAAGAGATGAGGTAGAAGGGGAAGGGGGGGGCAAAAGAACACATGTGATGTGTAAACAGAAGGGGGGATACAAGGGAGATGAGGGAGAATAAACTAAGACAAATATTATTTGAAAATGCCATAATGATACCTGAAACTGTATGTTAACTAATAAATATATAAAATATGATGGTGTTTGTTTGTTAAAAAAAAAAGTAGGATTTGGCAGACAGTACAAGGTGAGCATCAAAATGTTTTCATCCAAACTCTTAAGCTATGCTGCTGGAACAGTGGGAAGGAAGGGTTTCAGAAATTAGGCAGGATTTCTGTAAGGAAGGGGTTGAGGAGATGGGATATCCAGATGGGAAGCTCAGAAGAACTTTCCTGGAACATCAATGGAGAAGAAGCTTTCTCTATGTGTACCTTCCTCAATACAATGGCTCTTGCCCTTGGGAGTGAGTGTGGGGTTTCTACCTCCTACATCCGATGCTTAATACTGTTGAAGAGGGAGTAAACCGTACTTTGGACCCTTGAGTCAAGCCTGTTCCAGAACATTCTTCTACATGTTTAGCATCCCCATTCCCACCATATAGTCATTAGTGATTGTCTCTAGGTTCCTTTGTGCAAGTACTGGGGTTCAAGGAGTGCTGTGCTTCCCATAAGGGATCTGCTCTCCTTTATTGTGTGAGTTCTGGAATGGTAAACTGGCTCAGATACAGAAAAAGGTAGGTTTTTTGTGTGGTTTTTCTTTGGGGGGGTAGGTTTTGCTTTTTTCAAGGTAAGGTCTCATTCTAGCCCAGGCTAACCTGGAGTTTACTCTGTAGTCT
Source organism: Zapus hudsonius (assembly GCA_004024765.1). Classification (NCBI taxonomy): domain Eukaryota; kingdom Metazoa; phylum Chordata; class Mammalia; order Rodentia; family Dipodidae; genus Zapus; species Zapus hudsonius. Next base: position 11,238 of record PVHP010015694.1, on the reverse strand, counting down.
CAGAATAGACTCAAATGGTGATCCTCCTACCTCTGCCTCCGAGTGCATGAGCCACCACGCCCAGCAAGAGTAGGTTATTTTGACATTTTTGTTTTGCCTACTGATCATCTAGTCTTGATTTTCTCTATTGAATGATACCTTCACTGGCTTCCCATTGAGGTGCTATTAACAATCTCCAAAGAGAACATTTTACACCTGTCCCCCAACTTTCTGCTTATTTCATTAAATCCAAATGATTCACCTCTTCTTAAGAGTCTCATCACTTGCCTCGCTCTCAAACAGCCCAGTTCAATGGGGAATATTTCTGCTTTCATTTCTTGCCTTGGGATCATAATCAGAAATTAAAGGTAATATAATTTTGGTGTCTCACTCCCCAAAACATCTCCAGTTGCTCTGACAGATGGACTGTCTCTGTCCTTCCTTTGGATCAGACATCTGGTGGGTTTTTCAGTCTTATGTAGAACACTTCACTTATTCCTTTCATCTCTTCTTTACTGTCCCCTGGCACTGGCATTCTGGATTTCTTACTGTGGGCTATCATTTCCCTTAAGCCTTTAAGCTTTCCCCAAATGCATCAACTCTCAGGATCCCTTATCCTTTTACCACACTGATAATCCGCCTTTACCAACACACATTTTAGAAGCTTTAAGAGCAACCAAGATATGGTTTCATTTTCCACAAACTATATGATTGTAAAAATGAATTATAATTTCTAATGCAAAATAGTATCTTTAGTAAATGCACTTTTTCTTGAGAAAAACATTCTGAATACAAATAATAAAGATATTTATAAACCTAAAGCCATTTCAAATCAGCAGAGATAGAGGTGGGTCACGTAACCAGTTAGTACACATCTTTGCATGATTTTTGAAACTTCAGATGTTTTGATCTTTTTATTCAATAGGATAAGAGGGACTCTAGTCCTATACCAGTTTGCAGATGGAAGATAGATAGATAGATAAATGATAGATGATAGATATAAAATCACCACTTGTCCAACACCAGTCTGTGATTCCTTTTAGAGCATACATTTTCCAAAAGAATCTGCCCCCATAGAATGTAAAATGGAAAGTTGCTATATATCGTTATTTCAGGTGGAAAGTTAACATCTTCCTGAATTTTTCCAAGCATAAACGTGGAGTGATGTGGATAAGAAGCAAACCTACTCTGACCCAGACTGAGACATCCACTCATCACCACCTCTCAAATGCTGTCCTGAGCATTTCCCATTTTTTTTTTCCCTTGGTAAGTTGCCTCTACTGCCGGAGCATAGTCTGCACCGCCTTTCTGTAAAACTCGATTGTGATCACAGTGGCTGGAAGGGAAAAAGTGAATTTTCTGAAGACCAGCATCACAAATGAGTCCCTCTGAGTCTACTAACTCAGTAGGGGGCTCCGCTCTGAGCAATGCTGTGGAATTCACTGAAATTGGCCTCTTACTTACCTGTTTATTAATATGTACCCCAAATAAATTACATTTCATTTTCTCTCTTTATCTTACCTTTATCTTTACGATCAGTAAACACAACTGGGCGTTAAAATTTCTGAATATTAGTCAGAAATTATGAAACGATTGATAAGAACAAGATGTTTATATTCATCACACATTTGTCTATTTTGCTTCATTTTCAAAAAGTACTACTTATTTATTATTGATTGATTTCAGAGAGACAGGGAGAGAAAGAGAGAGAGAGAAAAACATGGGTGTGCAAGAGACTTCTGCCACTGTAAAGGAACTCCTGACACATGTGCCCCTTTGTGCATCTGGGTTTATATGGATTTCTGGGGAATTAAACCTAGGCTGTTAGGCTTGGTGAGCAAGTGCCCTTAACTGCTAAGCATAGACAGCAATACTATGATATACATTTCAAAGAAAATCTAGGATTTTCCAAGTTATACTTGAAGGAATAGTACATGTTTGAAGAGATAAGTTCAACTTGATATAGGTATTAAATAATTTAGGCCTCTCCTGTCCCTTGATTACATTTTTTTTGAGAGACTGAGTCTACATGTTTTAGAATCATTTTCATTACTGACATTTAAATGATCTGGAACTGTTTTTAAAGATCTATTGTCCATCCGAAAGCTTAAGAGTCACACTTTTCTTCTCCTCCAGCTCTTTATTAAGGCACAGACACACAAAGCTATGATTCACCAGATAGAAACCAACACAGACCCCAATATGTTTCATCTGGACCCTGAAACCTGAATTCAGAGTAAAATTTCATTGCTGTTGCAGATCCATAAATATTCATCATGTTATAAACATGTTGTCCTCACTCCCGCCTGGCCCTTCCACTGGCTTCTCTAATACAACTGCTGTTTGTCTCAGACTCCTTCCAGGTTCTGAGGCTCCCCTAGGACACAGAAATTGTGGAATGTGATATTTCAATGCATGCCTACATTGTGCAATACCTATTTCAAGATGAAATGATCTATCTCTTCAAAAAGTATTATTCCTTCAAGGTAAAACTTTGAAAATTCGTTCCAGTTTTTTTTCTAGTTTTTTTTTAAATTGCATATCACAGTATTTCTATCTATCATACAGTACAATAATATAACACCTTGCTTCTATCACTTAATACCCATTGATTAATCTACCACTCCCCCTCACTTCCACATTTTCTCCATCATCTGGTTACCACCAATACCCTCTCAACTTCTGTGTAATAAGCTTTTTAGATTCCATATGTGAGTGAGCTCATGCAGTATTCGTCTTTCTGGGTCCATTTCATTTCACTTAACATAATAATATCCAGTTCTGTCCATGTCATCACAAATGAAAATATTTTTCTCTTTATGGCCAAATAGTATTTCATTGTGTATTTGAACCACATTTTCTTTATCTATTCATCAGTTGATAGATACTAAGGTTGTTTCTATACTAAGGTTCTTGTCTATTGTGAATCGTGTTGCGATACACATGAGAGTACAGATGTTTCTTTGATATACTGATTTCATTTCCTTTGGATAGATTCCCAGGAGCAAGATGTCTGGATCATATGGTAATTCTATTTTTAGTTTTTTGAAGACCCTCCATACCATTTTCTGTTATGGTTCCATTAAACTACATTCTCAATAATAGTAGCAAAGGTTCCCTTCTCTCCACATCCTCACTAGCATTTGTTACATTGGGATAAGGAGATTTCATTGTAGTTTTCATTTTCATTTCCCTGGTGAGTAGTGATATTGATCAGGAAGAACACCATTTATCATGATCAAATAGAAGTCATGCCAGGTATGTAAGGACGCCTCAACAGATGTAAATCAATGAAAGGGGTACATCAAATCTGCATCAGGAAACACAAAGCCCACATGATTCTTTCAACAGATGCAGAAAGAGCATTTTGTGAACTTGAACATCGCTTCATAATGAAAATACTGAACAAATTGGGTAGAGGAAGAGTGTACCTCAACATACTTAAAAGTACTTATAACAAGCTAAGTGCTAACATTATGCAGAATAGGAGAAAACTGCAGAGCCATCAGGACAAAGAAAGAAAGGCATCCAAATTGGAAAAAAAGAAAGTTTATACTATCACTGTTTGCAGGTGACACGAACATATATATATATATATATATATATATATATATATATATATATATATGTTCATTTGTTTATTTGAAAGAGAGAGATAGAAGAGAGACAGAGAGAATGGGTGTGCCAGGGCTTCCAGCCACTGCAAATGAATTCCAGATGCATGTGCCACTATGCATCTGGCTTTACGTGAGTACTGGGGAATTGAACTTGGTTGTTAGGTTCTGCAGGCAAGTGCCTTAATCACTGAGCAATCTCTCAAGACTAACATGATCTTCTGCCTCATAAATTCCAAACATCCCAACAAAAATTTCTAAAATAAATGAATTCAGCAAAGTTGCAGGATGTGAAAATAAACATGCAAAAACCAGTAGCAGTGTCATATGCCAATAAGGAACTGAAAGAGAAATCAAGAAAAATCCCACTTACAATAACTACAAAAAACACCAAATAGCCTAGGAATATGAACCAGAGGTAAAATATTTCTATAGTAAAAAATTATAAACCACTGGTGAAAGAATTTGAAGATGGCATTAAAAATGTTGAAGAAATACTGAGGAAACTAAGATTCATGAAAATCAGAAGCCTCATAACTGGTAACATATTCCTATTAGCCGAAGTAATCTATAGATTCAAAGTGGTAGCTATCAAATATTATTGGCAGTTCTTTAAAGAACTAGGAAAACACACACACATGCGCACACACACACACACACACACACACACACACACACACACACTGGATAACCAAAACTATCCTGAGCAAAAGGAAGAAATCAAGGCATTACACTTCTTGATTTCAAAATTTGCCACAGAGCTATAGTAACCAAAATAAGATGATATTAGCATAGGAACAAACACAACGACTAGGGTCTCTGAATAGAGAACATAGAAGTAACTAGAATTAGATTCTTATATATCTATAAGTGAAAAGATGCTAAGTACATGCATTGGAGGAAGGGTGGTCTTTTCAATGAATGCTGCTTAGAAAATTCAATATCCACATATAGCTAAATGAAATGGGACCTCAAGCTTTTATCAGAGAAATTGAAATTTAAAATCAACCCAAATGGATTGATGCCTGAAATGTTAAGAACTGACATAAGAAACTGACACGTGAAAACATAAAGGAAAACTTCAAGTGATGGGACTGGGCAAAGATTTTTTTGTTTCATGGAGAAAATGCTAAACACATAGGAAAGAAAAACAACAGAACTGTGGTCACCTTGAACTCAAAAGCTTCAGCAAATAATTAAACAATCAGTAGAATGAAGAGACAAGGTAAAGAATAAAATATTGCAAGTTATATACCAGACAAGGGGTTAATATCCAAAATATACAAAGAGTTCCGATAAAGCATAATGACAATAAATGTAGATTCAAACATGGACAGTAGATCTTAATGGTAATACATATCAATGGCAAACTTGTATATGAAAAACAAAGCCAACAACAGAAATCAGCATTTGGAATCCCAGCTGAGATCTGAAATCATCCTGATGTCAATTCATTTTCCTCCCTTTGCAACTCATTTTGTAATATTGAATAAGTATGTTAACCAAGTGAAATGCCATTTATATCACCCATACCACCAACTTTGCTGGGTTTTCATGAAGGATAAATGACACAGTGAGTTTAAATAAGTAATGCAAACAGCTCATCTTTTACATTCAGTAAGTACCAGCATGGATTTGTGAAGATCAGACACATAGAAAAGAAAGAGGAGATGTGCCTACCTTGTGCCTGGGTGGTGGATAAAGTCCTGGAGTCGAGAATCTAATGGTCAATGTATTGATCAGGCCATGATGGACCCTGCAGCAGCTCTCCAGGGAATTTAAGGGTCAAGTTAGGTGGTTTAAGACAGGAAGGAGACTAGAGAGGGGTGCTTTCAGAAGCCTGTCCATGACCAAGGTGTCGCACCTAAGGATTGCTAGGAATATGTTATCCCAAACCTCATTGTGTAGAAGGTTTAACAACCTCAAGACTTCAAGCCCAAGGAAAGTAAGGAGTTAAGTCAGGATGGCATAGGACTTCTGAGAGCATAAGAAAGTGTAACCTGGAGGAATGAGCCAATCAGATTTGGGAATACTAAGGATGGGTTTTTTTCTTCATGAATCTGTGTAGCAGGGAACCTGGAAGGGGAACAAAGGTATGATGGCAAGGTGATGTAAATTTTAATTATCTGTAGCTCAGTTGGGTCTCTTGTGCTACAGATTGTGTGTGTGTGTGTGTGTGTGTGTGTGTGTTGTGTGTGTGTGTGTGTGTGTAAATTTACAATTCATTTCACATAAGAATCATCTGGATCTGTTTTGGCTTTGCTAACTGTCTTAATATTTTCATGAAGTGGTTGCAGCTGTTGAGGCTACATTCAGCTTCTCCTCCCCTCAATTAAAAGCAGGATGGGAAGGCCTAATTATGCTATAGGGAGTTTTAATGGGGAATCACCAAATTACCATGAGATCTCATTAAGTTTCCCACCAAAGCTTAAGTGACTGTGATCACACATCTCATGGGTTGGATTTGAGTATCACAGTCATGGAAATTCTAAGATTTTTACCAGATAGTAAAATCTAGGGTGAAATTGTCACACTTAATTGCCTGAAAATGATTGATCTTTTCTTTCCAGGTGTAGTTGAATGAAGTGAAATTAGATATTAAATTCTTCAGGGAGGCCAAGACTTATAATGCATGCTGCAGGGAGAGAAGCAGACAGCAAGACTGAGATCATCCCAAGGATGCAGAGAAAATGTGCTAATTAGCAACTACCTGATGACATTCTACTGAAGTCCTCCCTAAACGCTACCTTTTATTCATGGTGCATCTTGAAAGCCCTCTGGATACAGGCTGTCCAAATGAGGCTGAGGAAGATGGCAGTGAGCACACAATGATGATGTCACATCCACAGATATTAATTAAAAAAAATAAAACATTAATGCGAAATGGTGAACCATGAGAGAATTAGATTCCTCAAGAAAAAAAAATATATATATATAAGCTAGTTGAGAAATGTGCCCAGGTCTAGAGGAAAGGAAAGTCACGAAAAGGTTGCACTGTAACTATGCAAGGATTAGCTTTGCAAGCTCTGCCATAGGTTGATGGCTGAAGAACCAGGTCATGCCAGGAAGGAGGCCTGTGAGGAACCTTATAGAACCCAAGTAGGAAACAGATTTAATAACTGCTGACTGCCACCCTGGTGGATGTTTCTAGCTCTCTCTGTAATGAACCTAGTGTGTAGCAGGTTGGGCATCCTGTCCAAAAAAGACAACTTAACCTAGAGCCCATGTGGTATAAAAACTTGCTTTTATTTTTATCATGGAATCCTGCCAATTCCCTTCAACTGATCTGGATTACAGAGGAGATCCTAGAAAAGTCTGAGCAGTCAGATGATCCCTGTTTCTCTTTATTTTTTTTAACTTTTTAATTAATAATTAGATACATTGTACAAGAAAGTCTTGTGATGTTACCCCCATTTCCCTCATCCCTGTCCTCATCCACTCCTTTGTAAGACAGAGTTTTGCATTGTCCTGAAGGGGAGGGAAGAAAGAGAGAGAGAACAGAGAGAGGTGAAAGAGAAAGGGAAGGGGAAAGAGAAGGGAAATAAAGGGGATTTGGAAGGAGAAAGGGGGAAAAAGCTTGCAAGGATCTTATGCCCAGAATGTAACAGTTACATGTTCTTTTTTAACTTAATATCTTTATTATGAATAAGCATATACATTGTATAAGCCAATCTTGTGAATGTGTCCTATTTCCCTCCTCTCTGTCCCCTACCTACGGGGGCCCCTTCTTGGTGTGCATACTGGATCTGTCCATAGGGTAGGGGCTGATGAACTGCACAAGAGGTAACCAGTTTTTTCCACCCTTTGTGCATTGTTACTGAGGGGCGATGTCTCTGGATATTTTCCCCCACCATGGCTCTAACATTCTTTCCACCCCTCTTCCACTCAGTTCCCTGAGTCGTGGTGGGTTATCCTCACTTCACAAACAGAAGAAAGGAGCATCCCAGCTCCTGCAGCAAGATTGCCCAATATCCAGTTACCCATTAGATTTCTTTTTTTTTTTTAATTGTCCATAGTGAGTTACATTGTTTAGTGGGCCAACAATGAGTTGTTATCCCCAATTCCTCTTTGCCCCCCCATCCCCAACCAGCTGGATATCCTCCTCCGTGGGCCGTCTGGATCAGTCCTTGGGGCTGGGGATCATGGATAGCCTAGTAGTCAGCCCAGTTCTGCTGGCCCTAGTGTGTTACTGAGGGAGGCCATGACTTTGGGTATTCTCCCCCACCAAGGCTCTCACAATCTTTCCGCCCCCTCTTCCACTCAGTTCCCTGAGTCGTGGTGGGTGAGTATTAAGGTTGCTTTAATGTTGTGAGCTTAGGGGTTTTTGTGTCGAGAATCGTTGCTTTCTGTCTCACTGGCTTATCCTGTGTTGATTGAATGGCTGTGGCTATATCCACTAGATTTCTAAGCTCTTGCCCCTGGGATGTTTCATGGCTTTGATCTTTTTGTTTTGGGGCTTGAAATCGTCAATTTAAGAATATGTTTTCTTCCTTGTGCCTTCTCTTTCTTCTATACCCATAACTTCATTTCTCATGTGTGAACTAATCTGATGTCATTTCTATCCATAGAAGAGCAATAATTCAACAAAATATCTGATGCTATTTTGTCAGGGTGTTATCACACCATAACATGCATGTAAAGGATACAACACAAACAGATAAACGTGGACACACACACACACACACACACACACACACACACACACACAGGAGCACACATATCCAGAATTCTAGAAAGCCCACAAAAGCACAAAAACATTTCCAGTGGATTACACAATTTGTCACTAATTTAGACATCTATATATTTTTGATTCAGGGTTTGTTACACTAATAAAGTATCTCCCCACAACCTTTGTGAGAATCATGACCTTTAATTCTGTTCATAACTGAGGGATTTGGGGTGTTTTCTTCTCCAATATCCAATAATAATCTTCAGTTTTTCTAAGCGCCTGAGTTTCTAGATTCTTATACATCAGGGAGTGTCCAATCTTATCCTAGAATAAGTTATTGCTTTGGTTTGTATATTAACATTAAAATGTCTTAGTTTTTTGTCTGTGATATTGTTTAAATATTCATAAGATGCAAATGGCCAATATTGTCTACTTTCTTTGGAGCAGGTGTTCATGGGGCAATGATTTGGGAAAGGAATACAGAAAAGAGGAGGCTGGAAAGACCAACAGAAAACAGTTACAATTTTTCCAAGAACCAGACCCATGCTTCATGAGAACTGAGATGCATTTGGCTTTTGATTTCTTCATCACATTGGACTGTGTTTTCATAAAAATGAGATAGTATATGTGAAGGTACCTAGCCGATTCATGGGACATGGCAGATGTCCAAGAAATATAAGTCTTCCACTACTATATTAAGCATCTTCTTGTCTGAAGTAGAGTTTCCTCAGTTGATAAAAAAGTTAAAACTTAGTTGAGCCAATTAGAATAAAACATTTCAAGCTGAGAACACACACTTAATGTTACCATAAAAATTCTAAACCTTACCATCATCCAAGAATATCAGAGTCATTAAATTTGATTTTGAAAAGCCTAAGAATTTCCCGTTTCTTATTTCTACTCTCCCAAGCTATCATTCCAAATGGTCAATTTTCTACCTTTTTCCATTTTTCATTTGTTCTAGGTTATCTTCCACGTGTAACAAAAAAAATGTTAAGTCAAGTCCATTACTCATATCTACTAATGATATATATTTATAAGGGAATGTTAACAAAGGCAAGAGGCTATTATCCTTGTCTAAAAGTGTGATTCTACTTGAGAAAATTTGTGTGTGATATTTGAATAGTGTGGTGACAACCATGGATCTCCTGTTTCACCACTGGCGAATCAGGGATGGTGGCTCACCTTTGAGCAGTTCTTCCTACACAAGACTTTGGGAGACTATGAGGAACAGTGAGAAGGCCCTGGACTTTATGCAACAGGTGGATGCCAAATTTTATAAAATGGAAACCAGGACTCTAGGACTCCTTTTAAAACGAGTTTTATTGGGAACTTTAATACATGAACATTGGCCATAAAAAAAAAAACTAGCATGCCCTCCACGGCACAGAGAATATTGGGGAAGTAGGGAGAAGAAATAATATAAGAACCCTGGACATTTACACTCAACTTGTGAGAGAAAAAAACTGCACACTTGTTGGTTGGTAAGTTTTTTCAAGGTCTTAACAGTTAAAGTGCTGAGTAATACAATAATTGACACAGAAACATACATTCACTTTCTCAAATGTTGGGAGCACCTAGTCTAGGGTGGACCTACATACAGGGTGTTAAATGAGTGAGTATATATGAAACCTAGTGTAAATTTATAGCAAAATATATGTAAATGACTAATATTTTAGACAGTTCCTTTTAAGCCTTAATAATTACTAAGTACTCTTCATTCCTAGCTTTCCATTTTTAAATGTTGTTAACCAATTAATTTCCTGCAGTAAAAAAATGACACCATATATTACCTACATGATATAACTAGCAACTAACTTAGTAAAGGTTTTGCTAAGTAGCCAAGGCTGGTATTGAACTGAAAGTCCTCTTGCCTCAGCTTTCTAAGGGCTGGGATTATAGGCATGTACCTCCATGCCCAACTTGAAACTTCCATTTTTTTAAAATCAAATCACCATTTTGTTTAATTCTGCTGTATGTGTTAAGTTCACTATTTATAGTTCTGTCTATAGATATAATTATATCTATAAATCCAATAATTCAAACAAAGCATACATGTGAAATATGTAAAGCACAGTATTACTATCACAGCATTTATTTAAAAGGTTCCAGAGAGTCATTGTATTTATTGTTTTCAGCCAAACTAATCTTTTTTTTTAATCTTGAGGAACAAATTATATAGAGATTAAAGTGGGAAAGCAAACCATCCAAATAACTCTGGATAGAAGAGAATATTTCAAAAACATACAATGCAAACAAAATTTATAGAAAGTGCTTAGTTCATTGATTATGTGGGGTTTTTTGCATGTGTATGTTAGGGCGGCATGGCATAAAAATATGCATGTTCAAGTGTGTGTGGATGCCCATGTGTGTGGATGCCCATGTGTTTGGATGCATGTGTGTGGATGCACCTGTGTGTGGATTCCCATGTGTGTGGAGTGCACATAGATACACACGCATATAGGTGCCAGAGGTTCATATCAGGTGTCTTCCTCAATGGCTCTCCACTTTATATAAATATACAGACAAACAGGATCTCTCACTTGAACTTAGAGCTCAACCGTTCAGCTAATCTCGCTAGCTAGTGTGTCCCGGGATCTCATGTCTCCCTCTCCTGGGTTTTGGGACTATAGTAGGATCAATAAGCCATCCCAACATTTCCCTGAGTGCTGGAGATCTAAACTCAGGTCCCCATGATTGCACAGCGAGTGCTTTTCCCACTGAGCCGTCTCCCCAACCCCTGATGTCACTTTTTCATGGGACTAATTTTGTATACACACTATACTATTTCAGGTTAAACATTCAGTTTTACATCAGGTTCATTGAGATCTCCATATCAGAAACTATTTGTTCAGAGAAATTATTTCCATGTGAAGAAAGGAAAAGTTCCACATGTCATCACAGATACCCGGCCTCATGACTTGCAGCAGACCACAGATCTTCCAGTATCCCTTAAAACACTTAGATCATGAGATT